>JAOTON010001035.1:165000-449580 GCA_034440635.1 Lepas anatifera
CTCACCGAGTTCTCTAAAATATGTTTCGGTATTTTTGATATCGATGACCTAAGGTCAGGTACGAGGCATGACCGCTCCATTGGAAATACATGGAAAAATTATTTTTACGGAATAACTCAGTAACGGATGGTGATAGAGCATTTATTTTAGCTGCATTAGACTCGCCTGGGCTTTGCGGTTCTAATGATATGCATTTCATATAATTTGACCCTGACCTGCCCTCAGGTCAGGCGAAATCCTTGGTTTGACCTAGCAAGGTCAAATTTATATCATTCGATTCGGCTTGCTGAGAGGATTCATATAGTTTAGGTCGTTTTGCTCTATCTTTACTTGTTCAGATGTAATGGCCGAAAAACTGAATTTACATGTTATCCCTATGACGGCATGTTTTGACCTCTCGTGACCTTAAATGTGACCTGACAAAAAATGGTTCAAATGTTTTCGATGGAGAAGTGGATCAGCAGCCCAACGCCGTTTACCGTTTTTCGCTACCTACCGTGGTTCTCGAGATCTTAGGGGTGGGTACCCGCCTCCCGTCAATACGAAGGTGGCTTAGACCCCCGTCAATGCGTGTGTTAATACAAAAACCATCCGACACAGGATAATCAGCCTGTGCTGTAAACTAAAAATCTATCAATGCAGCTTTCTCTTAATTATTGAGACCTGACTCCGCCCTGCCTCCTCCGACCTGCTGCGTGTTGCAGCACCCCGTTTGCTGAAGCGGGAGTGGTCAGTGGTGATGCTGGTTTACGGGGGGTATGGTGGTGCTAGTGAGTGATTGTTTGAGCATCGAGTGCATGTACAAGTCTGTGGCAGTCAAGTCATCCAGACTGGTTTCCTTTGGATTGCAGTCAGGACATCAAATGGTAAGGCTGTATTCTTTTGTTCTTAGTATCGACCTTTATCCAAAACAGTATCAGAGTTTCACGGCTGATTGGGACAAGTTCGGCAACCAGCTCCATAGTGTTTTGACCTGATATGACTAATATTTTTAATTCATTTTCGTGTTCATCTGAACTACAACATTAATGTAGCCGGTGGTTACAGGCTCTTGCATTTAGTGTGTCGTTATAGCCTGCACCGTTCCACGGGGCCCTGTGAACCATCGGCCAACATCTTCACTATGTGTAGAATCAGTCGTCAATCATCTTCACTATGTATGTGTAGATCTTCACATATGTGAAGAAATGCAAGAAAATATGTTTTTAGGGACTAGGTTACAGCTATCCACTGCACATTGGGTGGAGAGAATCGGTTGCCTGGTTCTCGAGTTGGGGGGGGGGGGTATTAAGTCCCCCAGTGTGCCTAGTACGTGCCAGTTTAAACCTGTGCCAGATACGAGTTAATAAACATTTTGCCTTATTCATAGTCCGTTTTTGGTATGTAGGGTCATAGAATTTCAATCAGAACAGATCCATAGCGTGCGCACTGAATAGAAGCCTTGGAGCTCTCTCACAACTATTTTTCCAAGCTGTCGGGGGAACCGTTGGCTGCCAAAAGAATGCTGCAACGATATTTCTAAGATAATTTAATGGCGAGCCAATTGGTGAAGGCATTGTGAACATTGGTGGATGTTTTTTTAATTACAAGCTTTCGGAGTCAGACTTATATTTAAGATTGCTACTATCAAGTGGCCACACCAGTTTGCCTGCGTTGGAGATCAAGTGATGGTGTCATAACACCGTATCAGTATAATATGATCAAGGTCACCTCGCGTGAAAGTCGAGGTTAAAAGTCACACCTCAAGGTCATGGCATCATATTCATGGTCATTGACATGGTCTTGGATGCAGGCCAATCCTCATTTCCCGCCCAATGGTTGGCTTAGAACTAGTTATGGGGTACATTATAGGGAATATGTTATATTATGATATCACAGGACAAAGAATTTGAATTATCTTGACCGCAAAATTTCAGGTGATTTTTGGGGACCTTTCCTTTACAGACGGGCTGCTTTAGGTAAATTTTCGTTTTTTTTATCTGCGTAATCATAGCGTTTCTCAATAGTTCTTCGGCAGAGCCAATATTCCACCTGTATGACCTCGTTGAACCTTGAATTAAATGAGAGCTGGTTATCGTGTGTGTGTGTGTGTGTGTGTGTGTGTGTGTGTGTGTGTGTGTGTGTGTGTGTGTGTGTGTGTGTGTGTGTGTGTGTGTGTGTGTGTGTGTGTGTGTGTGTGTGTGTGTGTGTGTGTGTGTGTGTGTGTGTGTGTGTGTGTGTGTGTGTGTGTGTGTGTGTGTGTGTGTGCGTGTGCGTGTGTGTGCGTGTGTGTGTGTGTTTGTGTGTGCGTGTGCGTGTGCGCGTGTTGGGATTTTAGGGCGCTTTCAGCGACTTGGCCATATTGGGCCCGAGCTGGTTATCGTGTAGACTATTATAGCCCCCACACTCTCCCCAACGAGTGGCTTTGTAAGCCTCTTGGATTTTCAGATCTCGAGAGTGGCGACCCCCCCCCCCCTCCCTCTCCAGTGCGCCATAATCCCGGACCCTTCTCCAGTGAGAGTCTATAGACAACTTTACAATGCGGGCCCGTGCAAAAACAGTCATTCCTTTGCATTCCCAGCACGGAGCAGAGATTTGCCAAAGAGCCATATCTACAGCCCTGGCTCAAGCGATGAAAGGTGAAGTTACTGCGCTGTCGCCGCCTTTTCTCGGAAATGCTTGAGCGGTGAAATCCCATATCTCTCCAGTGAGCCAGGGAACATGTGGATTGTAGTCAAAAAGAGCTGCTTCTCCTCTCGGGCATATCAGGGTAAGTGGAGGGTCTAGTGCTTAATATAAATAAAACTAACCTAATGCAATGTAGGCTCAATTTGTTTTCCATAGGGGTTAACAGAGAAATGAGAATGTAAAGTAAGATAATGTGCTAATAGATAATATGTTAATAAGATAATATGATAATATGTAAAATAATATGATAATGTGAGTAACCAAATCAGGCGATATTTTCAAATCAGGTGATAATTTTCCTCATTCAATGAGTGAAAAGAAACGGTCACACTGTCGCACTGCTTAAAACATCTGAAACCAGTTTCACATCGTAGGCAAAACTCAAGTTCACTTCTACCCATGATAATCATTTTTGGGGTTTAACGACGCACCAACTGCCAGGGTCATACGGCGTCGCCAACTCTCACCCTGTTGGAAGGGATTTGGGGGATCAGATCAGCTTCTTCAGAGGCTCCGCCGGGACTTGAACCCGGGACCAGTGGCTTAGAAGACAAGGGTGCTATCCACTAATCCACCTAAACCCCACACATCTATACATGGAAACCTTTAGTCCAGAGATAATAAAAATCCAATCTATTATTTGACCTCAACCTAAGGTCAGGGTCATAATATGACCTTAAAAGATCATGCCCCATGTTATTTGAATCTTTGGGTCAAGAAAACACATTTATATCTTTTTTTTTTTTTCTAAATCTGATAGCTCACGACTTATGAGGGATTTTCTAAATGGTTCTAGATTTGACCCATTTTGGCCCACTATGACTTCACGGGTCAATGGAAATGGTGCACACTCGGCTCCAGAGTAGAAGATGCTAAGGCACTTACAGCTCCGTTTCAATTTTTTTCCGTATCGATTCCAATTCTCGAGATCATAGGAAGTCCGATCGGACCCCCCCCAGACAGTGGTGTGTGCCAGAGACCAGGCGGTGCCGAGTTAAAGAGCAACACTTCTCTTATTGTAGGCACGAGTGTTCTCTAAATGATATCAGCCCTTCCTCTTGTGTACCTTCAGGGAGTGATGGGGGCATTGGGGCATCGCTGCTTCTGCTTCTAGCACTCCATGGGCCTATCACGTGACATATATTTCACATCTACAGATCCGACCTGGTCTCAATGGTGCTTCTTAAACACTTCCGCAAGAGCAGTACCTTAATTTGATCGGATGACCTGACCTGAAATTGTCCCAGATCTGAATTCAAAGAGAAGTTGCACAACAATTCAAGAAAATGCTTTCGTGCCACTGATTTTTGGTGCCTCGGAAACCCTAAGGAAAGGTGTGCAGACCCCCTTCCTCCCCACCACCCACTGTGACGTCGGTTACCTGACCTGTTTTCCGTTGACGGTCGGAGTCTTTCGTTGACTGTCAGTGAGACTGGTGAGAAGACAGAGAGACAGACAGTGAGACTCAGAGAAACAGAGTGAGACTGAGAAGCCCGTCGGCGGAAGCGAAGCAGTCTTTCGTTGACAGTCAGTGAGACTGAGTGAGAAGACAGAGGGACAGACAGTGAGACTCAAGAAGACAGGGTGAGACTGCGAAGCCCGTCGGGCGGAAGCCGAAGCAGTTTACGCAGGCGTTGAAACCCTAAAAAATCCCATCATCGGTGACGTCATCATCGATAGTTGAATAGTCTAACCGACTGTAACTACTGGGAGAACGGGAGAACACTAAATAAATTACCTGGGAGCAGCCTCATGAGCAGCAGTATCAATGCCCTGGGTACACACTTTTACGTCGTACACGATCCAGACGAAATATGGCGGGACCCAGGCAAAAAATGGCGGCGTGGAAAGAACCGTTGCAAAAAATAAATATATGATAATTAGTTTTGTTTGAATTGAAAATTTAACGCAGCTCATAAACAGTTTTTCCTCGATTTTCTATACCCAAATAATTTATCTAATTGAATTTTGTATTTTTATTAAAACTCTGCCTACAATGCTCTTCTACAATACCATCTTACTACTGGTACGGACTAACCACATGTCCTTCTGAAAATGACTAGGACCGACTTGCAAAAACTTACCAGACCCAATATAGAAGTTGATTGTCCATTCCCTGGTCGTGAAATACTTGTTGCTAATGTATCTGGGATATTTGAGGTGTATTTTAGGTAGCCCCAGGGTGAGAAGTGCGGGACAAAAGCAAAACTAAACCAACTTGTGCGCTGTAATTTTAGTGGGATGCCCACTGATTCACCATTAATGGTGAACTCATCTTCCCCGACCCGCTTCTTCAACGCCCATCGGTGTTATCACCCCCTTCCACCACATCACCCCCCCCGCAGCCCGACACAGGGTACCACCCCGGGGACGATGTTGTTTGCGTGGAGGAGACGGCCACTACTGTCCTGCCCTCTTCCACACCACCCCATTGTTCGGCGA
Source organism: Lepas anatifera (assembly GCA_034440635.1). Lineage (NCBI taxonomy): Eukaryota > Metazoa > Arthropoda > Thecostraca > Lepadidae > Lepas > Lepas anatifera. The sequence continues at coordinate 170,110 of JAOTON010001035.1, forward strand.
GAGATAAGGCTTATTGGGTGACGCTGGCCTTTAGAGCATTCATTGCTGCTATTGACCTTAGAAGCACCGACTCTTTGTCATTGCTCTTTCTGTGAAAAAAACATAGATAACATAATTCTCTTCTGGGTAATTCTGTCTTTAAATCACTGTTTATAATTTGAGAACTGTGCGTTATGTTTATAAAATGTGAATTTGTCAATCATGTCTAATAGTTGATAGATGTGATTCATGCCGAATGGACGTATGGCTCCTCTTAATACATTCAGGAATAGGCTCTAAACATTTCCAGGTATATACAAACACATTTTATTTTAAATAAAAACTTTCGGAGGCCCCATCAAGACAAAAGCTACACAAATAGGTAGCAATTAAAGTCTTATTTGCAGCCAAAGCATCAACGAGGCTACGGAAAGCTCATCAAAGGTCTCTGAAATGATCAGTATTTGGCGGTTGGCCCTGAGGCGGTACGACTTCTGGGGCTGCAGATCACTAAGTAAGCGGACAGTTACACAACCAGTTCCGGCAGGGGTCCGCGCGACAGTAAGTTCAGTGTGTGCATTGGCCCGCAGTTACACGGCTGTTGGATTGGTGCAACTTAGCTCATGAAAATCCAACAGTGACAGGGAGAATGGCGGATTGAACCGATTATGGCATCCGGAAACCTTCAGTTAAATGAAGACATTCGCGATGTTGATGGCAGGTAAATGTTCACAATGCTTGCGTTGCTTTTGGTTGCTATTCACTCATTAAAAAGTAGCTTGTTTATTATATCTAAATAAATATTTTTTTTTTTTTTATATAAATATATATATAAATATATATATATATATATATATATATTTATTTATTTATTTATATTGTTTCTGTTTTTGTCTTTAACTAGAATTTAATAAATGTCTTAATAATTAAAAATCATACGATACAAAAGCATAGATATGTTTAGTTGCTTAAGTTTCTGGCAGCCTCATACCTTCGAATTTTATATTTTTGGTTTTGACTATTGGGCCACCCAAATCTGATTATGGGTTTATTCAATTAGGTCAGCTTGTGGGACGAACACTTCTTATTTTAAATTCGAATATGTTTGAATATATTATGATTCAAGTAATTTATTTTGTGAGCTCGGTTCAAATATGATGGAATTATGTCACTGGCAAGGTAAATATTGAAGGATTGGCCCATTAAGGCTAATGTCAGTAAGTCTCAAAATATCATCGCCCAACTGGTAAAACAATATATACACCTAGCTGATTTCAAACTGGGAAAAACGTGCCTATGTTACCCTTGACTTATGATTATTAATGAAAAAGACTAGAAAAGTAGGGATATGTTGATGAACATTGACAGTAGGTACCGATGGCAACAGACGCGTCAGAAAATCAAAGTGAAAGTAGTTAATACAAATTATCTGGGCTGTTATTATGATTATTAACACAGGCTGAGGGAGTTATCCTTATGAACACTGGTCGAGACTTCGAGACTCTGAGAATGTCTATTATTGTAAAGGGGCAGAGCTCTGAGAGGAACATGGACGGTAGTCCGATTATGTTTCTTATCGCTTAGATCAATTTTGCGAGAGTTGAAGATTCTCTCAAATACAACACAACATAGAAAAAGGAACAAGTTTGGTATGCTAATAAAGCCAAGCTGAACTTTGAATGGACACGAACGTTTATACTAAGTTGAGCATTTAACTGCTAAATTTACTCTATCGGTAAGCGGAGTCAATTAGTCGACCCGAACTCAACCCACATAAAAATGTGTCGACTTAGATCCGATTCAAGGGACGAAGAGTAATGATCCGGAAGTCTTCTAACAAGTTGACTAATGCGCTGCCTCTGAGTCTGGCGTTGGGGTCACCAGCTTTTAACTCTTCCCCGCCCAGGGTTCCGGGTGGACCCCCTCGGTATTAAGGTCACATTGTACATCATTTGAATAATTGGCATGGTAAGCACATTGATGCCTTTTGTTTTGTTGTAGAGTTAAAACCCGCACTGGAGAGGGGTCTGGCACTAACACACACTGGAAGGGGGCCTGGTGGAATCCCTTACCTAAGATTTCAAAACCTAAGAGGCGTAGAACAACAGCGGTTGGTAGATGGGTGGATGCTGTGGTGATCTACATCATACCCAATTTTCATTGATCCAGGTTAATATCTTCAAGGTCAAGCGAGGTCATAAAGGTCAAATATTGACCGCGCTGGGGACCTATCGACAAATGCCGTGATCATCCGGGAAAAATAGGGAAATAACCTAAAGATGGGCCAAGATCCTAGAGGGAAAGTCACTAAAAGTTTTCCACACAATTTTGGGGCCAATGTGACAAAATTTTGAATGACGCTGACGACATTGTGTCTGACAATGATGATATTTTGTGACTGACGCTGGCGATATTGTGACTGACGCTGGCGACATTGGGACTGACGCCGACGATATTTTGTGAATGACGCTGGCGATATTGTTACTGACGCTGACGAAATTGCGACTGACGCTACACAATATATTTGTGACTGACGCTGATGACATTTTGGCTGACGCTGACGACATTGTGACTGACGCTGACAACATTGGGTCTGATTCTGACGAGATTGTGACTGACGCAGATGAAATGGTGACTGAGGCTGACGACGTTATGTCTGACGCTGACGACATTATGTCTGACGCTGACGACATTGCGACTGACGCTGAGGACATTGTGACTGACGTTGACGACAGCCACCACAGGCCGTATTGCTAAAAAGAAATAATCACTTGCACTACTTTTTCAACTATCATTCAACTATGAGGTAATCGCTAAGCTCAGAAAAACAAGCCTTACAATTTTTTGCTTACATCTTTCCTGATCAATCCTGTTTGTGAAATGTCCTTGTTATACTACCGCGGTAGATAATTAATGGATTTCCATCGTTTGAGGTAGAATAAGTTTTGAATGCCAGAGGTTTCAGAGAAGGTCTGCACATCACCTGTAGCAAGTTGTCTCTCCTTGGAAGTTCTGAGACAATTCAAACCACGCTTCGCGATGCTTGTCTCATAAGGGCGGCTTAAAGTTCTAAGACACACTCGGATTCGGTTTAAAGTCACGGCATCAGTGTTAGCTCAGGGCGAAAATCTCCAGAATTTGAAGGCATCTGCATAAGTGGTGTTTAGTCATCTAGCTGTAAAAAGAAGGCCCAAATAACACTCCGCCCCTCTACACAGATATTTTCACAGATGCCTCAAACATCTGCCTTTCCAGAGGGACCATGAGGTCAAATCCTGCGGTATGCGGCGCCGTTATCAACAGCAGTGACACAAAAATGACGTCACAGTTCTCTGCCGGAGCTGCCAACGCGATTTACGAGCTCCAATATTGCGGTCACGTGACCAGCCACCCCCTGATTTAGTGCGGCTGTATGCGCACTCGGAGGCCAGAGTGACGACGCCTTTTGCCTGCTTTCAAAGATAAATCCCGGTGGTGGTTTTCGTCTCCAGCGCTAGACTTCTGGCGCCAATTTCAACTATTGTCTGCTTTCTGCCTAAGTTTTTTTGCGGTTTTAGGCGATGCCGGTGGTCTCCATTAACGTTGGTTGTGGTTGTTTGGGGTTTTAAGTCATTTCGATTACATGGTCGTTTTGCACTCAGTTTGGTATGATGTGGGTAAGGTCTGGAGGCCTCATTTTTCTTCAGAATATCGTAAAATATTTGCCTTTTTATATAACTGCTTTAATTATAAAATGTAATTTTTTCGGCCTACCCGCAAGAAGAACAAAAAATAAATTTATATTCTTCGGTTTATCGATAATGTTTTTTCTAACTTAGCTTGCTATTTTCCTGACACTGGCAGTGTTGGCAAAAATTTTCAAATTGTTTTATTGAGTTTGTTTTTTTGCATTAAAGGCTCCTTAAAGCCACGCACCGCTGCTTTTGCGAACAAAAAACTGGGGATCCTTTTGGGCCACCCAGGCAATAGAAGGGGAAAGCCAACAATCGGAGAATCACTGCCCGGAAGTGCGGTATTCCCAAGTAGAGTTTGCAACTATTTCTCCTTTTTAACTAGATAAAACCAAGCTTACTTGGTACATGAGGCCTCTGTTGTGAATCAGGAAGTTCTATTTCTTTGATGAATCACGCAGTGAGTCAGTCCTCGTGTTATGAGTACCAGTTTGAAACGTGTGGTCGTCCACTTAAGTGGAATGGACTAATTTGTCGGGATTCCAAAAAGGACTGTTTAAGAGCAGTACATGTCTGAAAATCCAGACACCACATTCTGTTTCCACTTCCAATCGGTTAGAACAAAAATATAACCGTTTTCTTGCAATTCAAATTTTCAAAAAAGCCACAACGTGGCTCAATATGGACTGATCCAGGCATCGCATGTGGGGTCATTACAAGGCTGACCGCTTGGGTGCCGCTCGCAGCGTGTTAACTTTGCGGCAGCGATATTATTGTTAACATTTACCAAGTGATATGCGTGACAGTCAGGTACTTACGGCTTAGACCAATCAAATTGCTGCAACCAATCAATAACTCAGTGTTTTTTTGATTCAAAGGCCGAACTCTTAGCAACTGATTTCTCAATGATTTTAATTAAGACCGTACGGCCCTTTATTTTGAACTTTAAATTGCGCACAATTTTAATACAGGGGACTTTGGGTAAACTAAATTATACTACTAGTGTTTTTCGGTACTCTTTACACAACTGCTCTCTCAGTTCAAAACTTATTATAAAAGTGGAGTGCTCCCTTTAAGTCCAATTCTCCGCTACTTGAGACCTCTTCAAATGTTAGCGGAGTAGCCGTAGTGGTTTCCATTACCACAGAAGTAGCGGAGTAGCGGGTAGCAAACTCGGAAGAATTTGAAGACGCTTCCGCTATCAACAGCCTGTGAAGAAAACCGTCAAACGAAAAAAAACTTAGAGGATGATTATTGAGCGATATTTTATATCCACCATAAAAGGAAAGGAGCTTGAATGAATGTTTTGGTAGTGCAATTTTGTGTATATCTTATAGGTAATCTTACAGGTAAGCAGAAATATTCCTTGAAACTTAATAAAATGTCATACATTTTGGCTAATATTTTTGTAAAGCTTTATAATAAAGAGTAGCGAGAGCGAAGCAGAAGAAGTAAAAACTAGCACAGCGGGTAGTGTTTGTGCGATTTTGAAAATGTAGCGTTAGAGGCAGCTGCGGTTTCAACGAGCTAAGAAAACGGAGATTATAGTAGCGATTTAAAAATCTGGTGGCAGTGTCCAACTTTACTAGATTGTATCTGCATGTTTCATTTCCTTTAACAATATCCATATATTACACAGGAACGCACTATGTTAGGCAATTTCATCGGCTCCAAAGCCTAGCTCCTCTATTGATAAGCTCCCAGAATAGAGGCATTGTCAATGGCTCACTTTATGTCACAGGACAGGCTAAATGATGAAGCACGGAGGTATTGTGGGATGGGCAGCTACCGCCCTTCTGCGCACAATGTCGCCCGCTATGCTCTTCACTGTGCTTTCCGATACCAGAACATAAATATTTTTGTCATGTGGACAGACTGGAAAACCAATTTAGCCTGTTCAGAGATAAGAACAGTCTAAAACTGGCATGTTGATGTTGCAGCAATGACTTCAAATTTGTTAGGAGGAAGACGGTCATGTGATGACTTATCATATTTCTTCTTTCCTACTGTGTACTCGACATTTTCGCAACATTGGAAGGACAATCAACTCCAAACAAGGACTTCATTTCCCAGTAATGCGTTACTGAGTGGCAGGGCGCCTGTCGCCTCAGTGGGCGAGTTCTCTGGTTAAGTGAAACCATATCCTCAAAATTCCCACCCACCAGGTTGTAATTGGTTACGTCATATAACTTTAGTATTTGGTGTGTCGTAAACCCCCCAAATTATCATAATTCTCATTGAGGAGCCTGCAACAAATTTGATGGAGGCAGCTGATACTAGATACGGATACTTTCACAGAGCAGAGAGCCCTGGATCCTTGTTTTTTAGACTTCTTCCCTTGTATCGCTGTTGCAAGACCGATGCGTCGTTTTAAAACAGGATATCTCCTTAAATCCTTGTTACGAATGAGACAAAGCAGCCTCGTAGCTCAGTTAACACGTGCCCGCTGGGGGGGACGAAATTCGCCCCCTCCTGGTTTTCCTCAGATAACGCAAACACGAAGAGACGTAGAACAACGAAAATTCCAGTACCCTATCCCTGACTAATTTTACATATCTGACTATTTTTTTGGTTAGGTAATGTCGATTCAAGGAGCTATTTAAGGTCAAGTGACCCCACCTCAAAACCCAAAATTACGAGTTTGAAGGAGTGCCTAAGGAACATCTGTCAACCGATCAGTTTCAAACTTTCACCATATAGTAAGGTCATTAGTGTCTACAAATCTGCGATCTCGAAATTTTGATACTGTTGACCTAAGGTGGGGTCAATTTTTGGTCCCTCCAATATAAGTCTATTGTGATAAATATAAAGTGCTCGTTTTCAGTAAAAACATGATAGATAAACCTGAAAATCCTCAAAACGTGTATTATTGCCACAATCTTGACCATCAAGTTGTTTTTGATCCTCTGAACTCTCAAAGGTCATGTCAGGTGACATGAGCGTACAGTGATTGTTTTGCCAATAACTCCTCATTGAGTGGAGATAAAGCTCTCACTTTGCTTCCATTATGCTTATATTGTCACGGGGAGTCGATTGATATGCAACATGACCATATCAGGTCACCATGTGACCTTTACCGACCTAGCTCGATGTGAGGTAATTTTCAATTTTCACCATTTGACCTAGCAAGGTTATGTTATACATCGATTCGCCACGATGAGAGGAATCCAATGATGCATAAATATTAGCTGTACTTTTGTTGAGATAAAAATCTAGAGGGGGAAATGTATACCGCCCTGTTGTAAGCCTATGGAACTTTCTTTGACCTTTGCTGACCTTAATATTGACCTGACATAAAATAATTGTATAGTTTCTCTTCGTTTTGCAAGAGCTTTCAAACGCTCTCCTTAATTTTTCTTTAGTTTTTTTTTTCTGGGAAATTAGATACGGAGGAGAGGGGGCAAAAAATAGCCCCCCCCTCCAGCTGGGCGCGTCATGCCAGGGACCCCAGCGGACTGCGTGTTGATTATCCTGCGACTAAATAAATTCACTTCGAAACTGCGCTTTGTGAGTGGGACACATTTGGTGGTAACATAATTATTGGATCCTCTGCAATAAGAGCCAGCCTGTGATAATCAATAAGCCCATTAGATACAATGCTATCACCGCAGGCCATTTCACGTGAATCATATCCCTGCCTATAATTTCCCTCCTTACGGGCTACGGCCTCGATCTGTGGCCGCGGGCGGTAGCGGTCACGTGACCCTGGCCGCGGTGAGTCTGGCCGAGGACGTGTGTGTGTACACGTAAGCTCGAATCCCGTGGTGGCTTGGTCCTGCCTGAAACAAACGTGCACCAGGGTTATTGGATATCCAGATGTCAAGCCTTCCAGTGAAGAAGTATTTTACAGAGAAAAAGGACACATCTGAAGGTAACCATGCCTCTGTGATAATTGTACTGTTTCTTTCATACACTTTCCCAGTTATCACCCGCATTGACGTGTGGCAGGTACCCGCCTCCTTCTCGGGTTTTTCGGAAATAGGATAAAAACGGCGGCGTGTAGTGCCGCCGTACTTGGCATATCTTTTATCTCATTATTTTGACGACTATTTTCAAAATTTTAAGGTTTAGTCATCTCAGGTCCGGTCACCAGTACAGGTCAAGTGACCTGACCTCAAAAAAAGCTTGACATAGCATAAGTCGGAACTGGGTGAACTTACCCGATTGGAACTCATATCACATAATGGGCCCACCGAATTCTCTAAAATATGTTCTGGTATTTCTTATATCGATGAACTAAGGTCAGGTACCAGCCCTTACCTCTCCCTTGGAAATACATGGTAACAATTGTTTTAACTGAATAACTTAGTAACAGATGGTGATAAAGCGTTTATTTTAATTGCATTGGATTCACCTTGTCTTTGCGGTTTTAATGATATGCATTTGATCTATTTTGACCTTGACCTGATCTTCAGGCCGGGTCAAATCCTTAATTTGACCAAGTAAGGTCATATTATATATAATTTGATTTGGCTTGCTGCGATGATTCATATGGTTTAAATCGTTTGGCTCTATCTTTACTTGTTAAGATGTAATGACCGAAAACCTTCATTTACAAGTTATCCCTATGACGGCTTGTTTTGACCTCTGGTGGCCTTAAATGTGATCCGACAAAAAAATGATACAAATATTTTCGATGGAGAAGTGGATGGGCTACCAAATTTTCTTTACCGTTTTTCGCTACCTAGCGTGGTTCTTGAGATCTCAGGGGGTGGGCAGGCATCCGCCTCTCCCCCGTCAAAGGGAAGGCGGATCAGACACCTGTCAATGCGCGTGCTAACTTCCCAGCCATTCTTTCATGCATTTTTCTCATTTTTTAGTTTTGATTATCATTGTCTTCATACAAATCCGTACAAGCCTTCGCCTATGATGTCTCCTCCTGTAGCTACTTTGAACCAGCCGCATGTATTTTATACAAATGCTTGTGTCTGGCTCTTTACCCTCATCCGAAGGGAGGCCTTAACCTGACCCCAAGTCTGGTCAAATCCCATATTTGAGCCAACATGCTTATACCCCCTTTCTCAGAGAACGGGAGGACAAAAATGAAATAATCATTTGAGCTCTGTCGATGTGCCTACTGAGGTAAAGCTACTACTACAAAAAAACCAATCGACAAGACTCGTAAACTTAGCGCGACTATGTTTCATGCCGTATCAGTGGTGTGACCAGGAGATGTGTCCAAAAGTAATATTTACAGGTTTTTGCTAGGTTTAGCTACCTATGGATCATATCGAGCCAATAATCTAAAACTTTGCAATATTGTTAGGAAAAATCTTAAAGGGTATTCCAATGAGACTCCAACTTTAACCCTCGCATTGGCGGGAGTCTGAGCCGCCTAGGCTTTGACGGGAGGGGTATAAGCTTGTGGGCTCAAATATGGGATTTGACCAAACTTGGAGTCAGGTTAATGTCAAATTAGGCCATACTGCACATAATTAGAACCGTAAAGGTAAGAAGAACCCAATTCCATTAAAATAAGCGATGTATCACACCCCATTACTAAGTTATTGAGCTTAAGCCGTTTGTCCCCATATATTTCCGATGCAGAGGTCATGGCTCATACCTGACCTTTGGTCATCGATATGAAAATCCCAGAATACACTTGGTGTTGCCAAGTAGGCTCACCATATGGTACGAGTTTTGGATCCAATAATTGCTCCTGTTCTTAATCGTACTATCTTAACCTTCGCACGGGTGGGGGGCTTTTTAGACCCCCTCCCTCGGGTTTTTCCAAAGTGACCAAAAAAACGGCGGCGTGCAGCGCCATTAAACTTAATCTAGCTGTTCCTTCATCATTTTTACATCTTTCCTGAAAATTTTAGGTCAAGGTCATATCAGATCAGGTCACCGGGCCAGGTGAAGTGACCTCACCTAAAAAATGCTTAGGACTGTATAACTAAAAGGAGGTTTAATCGATCAAGTTGAAACTCATACCACATATTGGGCCTACCAGGAGCTACAACATATGTTACGGGATTTTTATATTGGTGACCTAAGGTCATATGCAGAGCATGACCTCCCCATTGCAAATGCATGGGGAAAATCACGAAATGAGCTCTTCTCAGTAAGTATGAAAGGAATCAACTTCAAACATCAGTTACAACTTGCTCTTAGCTCATTTCTAAAGTTAACACCAAAATATTTTATTTGTGACCTTTGAAAGGTTACCTTAGGTCAAATAAGCATTTTTTGGTGTTTTGCTCAATACATTTTGAATAAACAATGATATAGCTTTTATTTTGTCATTAAAGCGTTTGTATGGTCACTGCAAGTCAAATAGTATACATCATGACTATACCAGGTCAAGTTGGGTCGGGTCAATACCGTTGACCTTGGTCAGGTCAAATTTTAAATTTGAGCTTCCATAGCAATATTGTATATAATCCGATTTGTATTGACGAGATGATTGCAATGGTGCATCAACTATGGCTGCATCTTGCTTGGTTTGGAAGTTATTAGCGAAAAAGGAAACGCCCTGATGGTGGCTATGGACATTCCCAAGAACATTCCCAATATTCAGTGACCTGCAGCTCCCTAGACTTTGACCTGACACGAAAATCATTGCCACTGTAATGAAAGAGCAGCTCAAGAGCTTTCGAATGGGGTTAAAAAATGTTTTAGCTATCACAGTTTCGGAGATGTATGGGGCCTTCTTAGTGCACCTCATATTAGCGATTTTGACCCATTTTGACCTCTGGTGACCTTGATATTGACCTGACGAGAAAAATGACCGAAGTATTTTCGATATAATTTTTGAAGAGCTTTCGATGTCCGTTTAGCGCTTTTTCTAGCTCTCTTAGTTTTTTAGATCGTGGAGATCTTTTTAGCCCCCCACCAGGGCGAAGGTGGCTCGTACCCGCCACCGGGGCAAGGGGTAACAATTTGGAGGTAAGGTCACTTAACCTGCAATTGTGACCTGACCTGAAATGACGAAGACCCAACATTCTGAAAAAGTCTAGAAAATGATCAGACATAGGTATGCCAAGTAAAGCGGCGTTGCACGTCACTGTTTTTATTCTATCTTCAAAAACCAGAGGAAGTGGCAGCTACCCCCCCCGTCAATGTGCGTGTTGAAGCTCGCGATACAATGGCTTATAACGTGTTTTCATCTATGCTTACATTTCTTAGCATCAAACAAAGACGTCACTATTTAAGCTTCTTGATTTGAGAGGCCATGACGTCAATTTCATGCGTCAAATAGTTCCATGCATCTCCGCGAAACTTCGCCGGCGAATCATTTCCGGCGAATGATATTGTCACGCATGCAGGCTCTTCTCTCCGTAGCGGGAAGTCCAGCCGACATATCCCAGCAACGGCTGAGAAATGCATTGGGGTCAAATGGAGTGAACGCTGTCCGGAGCATCGAGGACATCCAGAAGCCTTCATTGGCATTCGCGTCGCAAGCCGGCCCTCCGGCCATGTTTCACTGGTCGCTGACCAGCCTGCGTCCGACTGAAAATGTTTTTGACTCACAGAACACCAAGGCAGGCTGGACCCATCGATGTGAAAGGCCTGGACCGTTCAAATGAATACAGGGTGCTTTTGTTCACTGTTGGCCTTTGGAAAATCGCCTTGACAGAATGTTGATCGATATGAAAAGGTTTTTGTTTTGTTTTGTGCGCTATTGTTTTGACGACTTAAAGTAAAGAATTACACATTGCATAACCTTGATGCTTGCGAATTTGCATATTTTTTATCATCCAACAGTCGATCTTGCTTTTTGTAAGGTGACTTAAGCTGAAATCAGTTTGGGGTCGTTTTAGACAACTGTGATTCCACTGAGCGTGGTGGAAGAACAATGCTGGTAACTTCGATACATGTCATGAATCATTGTTATCCAAGGCGATTTCGATGGTGAAGTTTGTACAATTTGCGATCGTGGATTATTGACCATTCAAATAGCACTATCAAACGTTGTTTTTTGGAAAACTGATTTCATGTTTTTACCATCACTTTGTCTTATGTTTATCATGCCTTGAAAGCGGGTATCGCACAAGAACCAGGTGCATTACAAACGAATGCTGAAGATGCAAACAACTTGGGCACTTGCTTCTCTCCCTCGACTTTCTGCACCCCTGAACTACCGCTTCACATTCCCCTAGAATGCGAGTTTCGGCTCCCCTGCATTAGGATTTGGCGTGCCCCCTGGTCCAGCGTTCCCGACCATGTGCCCCCACGCCGATTCGAACCCCCGGATCTGCCTATTGAAACATGTCTGCAGCTCTCTAGACACACGATCTCTAGATCAACATATTGCTCGCTACTGTCAGCCGAAGAGGAAATTTCTCTTGAAAGCCGCATTATATAGACAGACAAGACCAAGACCTTGCACAATGCACACATATCAAAGACACTTTATTCACTGACAATGGGTAGGTCATGGATCTCTTCGGAGTGCAAATCGCCAAGCCCAAAACTCCGGAGTAGAAGCATCTCAGACATTCGGGACACGACCTGTTTCAAATTACTCTGTTAAAATTTGATGAGATAAAGCCTGCTTAAACTTTTTTAGTCAAACTTACCAGGAGATGCCAAATTACCTCATCTCCCAAAATTTTCCTCGGATACGGTCTCCAAAGACTTTTCGAAAATTCATATAAAACTTGGCGGAAATGACAAACCTGACCCCATCCCGGTGGGCCTCCGAGTCACCTTCGCCCAGTTTGGGAGTTTCAGACAGAGGTGCAGAAACTTGCCAACTCGGCTACCGGGTTTGTGACACATTTACGAAAATTGAGGTGCATATTGTGACAAATAGCGTCCTGACTGTTGGCTCAGATCAAACCCCATATTTTCGAAATAGAGATGAAGCGTGTGGGAATATTTTAACTTAGGCTCTGTTCTTCAATTGCAGCGTACTATTAGTATACAATATTGGTACTGTGTTCGTTTCTACTAAAACGGGGACCCCCTGCAGAAAACCCGCAAACCGCTGTCACGTTGGATTTTAACATGGCCAATGGGGCTGATTGTTAGTGTTTGCGAAGTTGTCGCCTAGATACCGGAAATGTGACAGTCGTTTTTGGAATACACGTTGTGGGCATATTTAGGCATTAACGATAACGCGATACTTTATCAGTCTCTCTGTCCTTTTTAGGTTAAATCATTTTAGGGTTTAAGTGTCTTCGATTTTTGGCGCCTATTTTTCGAATTTAGATTAAGTACGCCTAAAGCTACTAATAAAGTACTAAGTGAGTGAGAAAATAAACATAGCTGGGCGCATTCTGCTTAAACTGCGCACAGCGACAAGACAAGTTGAATGTTTATGTGTGTGAGCCTGCCAATTTAACAGGCGGGAAGCCACTTATTTTGAGGGCTATTCTTGGTTATTTAATATAAGTGCGGCTGAACTAGCTAGAATAATATTGCTGCCCTGGCTAATCTAAGATGATGTGGCTTTGTAGACTGATGCTTTCATATAACTTGGTTTTTCTTCTTGTGCTTGTGCTTGTTTTTTGTGCCCTTGATTGGTTGTAGATTTGGGCTGGAGGAGGTGGGGGTTGGCGCCGCACGGGCTGGCACACAGTGTTCGGTGAGTTTTCTGATCAAATTATCATATCAATATTGTACAGATGAAATGTGTGCTAATGGTCCTTCACAAGTGTTACGCCCACACTGGAGAGGGGCCTGGAACTAACGTGCACTGGGGGGGCCGAGAGACCTCCTTCTTTCTCAGAAAATCTGGAATCTCAGAAGAATGGACTTGAAAACGCTGGTTTGGGATGTGTTGTTACCCAGTGGTGGTAGCAGCACGGACCTGACTGCATGGAGTTAGGGATTTTGCTACACTGGTTTTTTTGGTCGTGATTCCATCCTCTGTACCTATTAGGGCATAGAATATTTTACATCTTGAGGCTGTTGCCTGGTTTTACTGAAAAGGATGACCGGCGGTATGATCGTGGTGGGATGCAATTTTAGATTTGTGTGTTTTAAAATGCTACCTAGGTCTTAACATTTTAGGTGTTCAATACTATGTTGCTTGCTTTTTCCTTTTGTTGATAAGTGGATGGTTTGTGGGGGGGAGCTGTGGTTGGGTTCCCATTGTGTGTTGTGCCCATTATAGGTTGTTCCCATTAATGATATTTTTGATATTGTACATGTATCTGTGGAAGTACCTATTGGACCTCTTTCAAATGGAACTTCCTCGAATGCTGTCTTGGGAAACTGGTCGGTTGCTATGTTTGCCCCATACTGGAAATGACCATTGGATTTTCTCAAAACAAGATGATCTTATGCAACTTCTTTTTGTGTATGGTTTGGTGTGACCTTGTCTGTGCAAAAGTAAGGCGGTGGGCCGCTTTGGTGTTTGTTTGTGTGTGCGGGGCGGCATTGGTTGTTGGTTTCAGAACTCCCCTCGATCTCGGCCCCTATACGGGATGGCAAGAAAACGCAAACGGCGATAGACAGCCCATAACCAATGAAAACAAAACTATATTGGCCATTTTTACATGAGTCAATATACTGGTCATGACATATGAAAAACAGTAACAGACTAGAAGGCCATTCTTTTGCTTTAGTTTCTGAGTAGATCACGTCAGAGTTAAAGGGAGATACGCGAAAAAATTATTATTGTGGTTTCTTGCTATTTGAAAAATCCTGATTACGAAACTGTCCATTATTTTTATGTCGTCGGCAAAATTTTGGGATGCCACTCACTTATTATCGAAACAGGTTAACAGTTCCGATAAAATGCTGAAACCTTCACCGATCACTTACTTTTCGAAAACTATTTAAAGTTTTAAAGTAATGTTGTGTTGTAATAAAAATGTCTGTTTTCCTGTAATTGTATTTGAATTAATTTAAAAAAGCCTTTAACAACTAGAAAATTAATAAGTTTGCCCTAGAAACGGAAAAAACATAATTATTCAAGACTTCAGCCGTTTTGTACCTCGGGTCTTGAGTCGTTTTCTGCTTCAGCCCCAGGATGACGGAACCTTTGCGTCAAATAGGTCACGTGACCCCGGTATGAGAACCCCTAGGCTTCTGATTGGTTAATTGTGATTTCTTTTAAGTCCTATATTTCTGTTTCAAAAGAGTTTTGGAATGTTGTTTTCTTAACTTATTTTTTCTGTAGTAGTCCAAAGTTCTACATCACTGTTTAGGATAGATATGACCTAATTCTTCGCGAATCGATGGCCTTAGCCGTGGGTACGTCATATACATCGACAAGAGGTGTACCGGTAAAGTCGTCTAGAAATGTTGACTTTGAGAGCAATTTTAAGGCATTTGCAGGCCAAATTCGCAAAAATGAGAAGATGACTCCTGAAAGAACTTTTTGTGACCTTTTGATCTAGCCAATAAATTTTTTCGCGTATCTCCCTTTAACCCTCGCCCTGGTGGAGGTGTTTGAACACCCCCCACGGGTTTTTCCGGTGGCACGAAAAAACGGCAGCGCGAAGAGCCTTCGTACTTAGCACACCTTGTCCTTGATAAATTTTGCAATTTTCCTGAACAATTTTAAGCTTGGGTCATCTCAGGTCAGGTCACCAGTGCAGGTCAAGAGACCTTACCTCTAAAATTTTCAAGGTGGCATAAGTAAGGAATGAGCTAATCTATCGAAGTGAAACTTATACTACACAATGGGCCCACTGAATGTTACAAAAAAATCTTCTGGGATTTTTTATATTGATGGCATCGGGAGCTCTCCATTGGAAATACAAGGGAAAACAGAAATTGGGCTGTATTTGTGTGGACACAGCTGATAATACCTTCGTATTCTCCAAATCGTGGTATCATGGGCCTCTTTCCGGATTCATGTTGCAACGTTTGACCTGTAAACTCTGAGAGGTTATCTGGGGCTACTTAAGCAGTTCTCAGACTTAGGTCAATAACTTTGCAGGAAAAGATTATACAATTTTTTGTTTCAATATCATTACGTTTGGATTGTTATTGCAAGTAGCTTCACGTGGATACTGACTATGTTGGGTCTGAAAGTGACCTTGACCTGACCTGAAGTCAGATCATTTTTGTGTTTTGACCTAGTACAGTCATATTGTACATCATTTGATTTGCCGTGACGAGAGAAAGCGAATGGTACCTAAAAAATGATTCTAACTCAACTCGGTAAGGCGCTAAAGCCCAAAAACACTACCCTAGCATGCAACTTCGTTGAACTTTCATGACCTCAATAATGACCTGAGCCAAAAAGTAGCTGATATAGTTTTGTCATGAATTTCTGTGTCCCATCTGCCCGACTTTGCGCTTTTCGCTATCCCGCATAGGAGCCAAGTTCGAGGGGGATGTTCGAACACCCCACCCCACCGGGGCGAAAGTGGGTCGTAGATCCACCAGGGGTAGCCTCATTGGATTTCTCTTAATACGAAAAATCAAAAGAGTGTACAATAATCATGCTAGATCAAAATTAAAATTCACCCTAGGTCAGGTCAAGTATACCATGTGAGCTTATATGGTAAATGTCTTGCAATAACCGTCAACAGTCAAAGGTCAACCGTCTTTCAATAACGATCCAAACTAAATATTGTCAAAAGGAATGTTATATAACCATTTTCAGGAATGTTATCAGCCTATGTGTAAAATTTGGTCTCAAATGACCTCCCAAAGGTCACAGGGCAAACCGTACAACATAAACCTTGCAAGTGTCCCAATATACCACGATTTAAAGAATAAAAAGTTGTTCTGGGCTATATCTACAGAAATAGAGGAATGATTCGATAATTTTCCATTTTCCATACGCCTTTTCCATGGAGACGTCATTACCCATATCTGACCCTAGGTCATTGACATCGAAAATCCAGTTACCACTAATTATTGTGCTTAGTGGACCTACTGCGTGACACGAATCTTAGATCAAACATTCTCCACTGGCATCACTTGGAAACATTTTTTGGGTGAGGCTACTTGACCTAGCCGGGGTGACCTGACCTGAGATGAGCCAAACTTAATATTTGTGGAATGAAGTGCACAATTTATCAAGATGAAGGGTGCCAGGTCTGCGCCTCTGTTTTATTCCAAAGCTGCAAAAATATGAGAGGGAGGTTAAGCACCTCCCACCCAGGGAAGGCTCAGAACTCTACAAGAGAGTGTAATGCGGAAGTCATCCAGACACATATATCCTACGTTCTTCCAGTCAGTGCACCGATCCAGGATACCTGCCAACTCAAAAATTTATCAACTATAGGTAATTCATATCTTCCTCTCAAGTGAGGCCAAAGCTAAGAAGAGACTGGTTGTCCCAGCCACATCACGATCCTGCTAAAGCGCCAACTAGTTTACTCCATTATAATTATTTAGAAGACAGAAGACTGAGTAGGTCACACCACTCCGAGACTTTGGTATGGGAAATTGAGATAGTTAATGAGTGACTTCTAGAAAGCGCATGTCGCCCTTAAAATACTGTCTGCAATTCCAGCACCGTTGTAGGACAATCGGGTAGAAATTCATCACCTCTGTTCGAGGAATTTTCATCAGGTCGCGTCTCATGTATCTCCGTCAGTCGGCATTGGCTGTCTCTGTGGGACTGGTTTCCAGCACTTAAGTGTCTCTTCGTAAAAGCGACAGACTCCAGATGTTCTACCCCGATTGGCCAATATGAATAACCAGAATTTTGGGCCCATGGGCCATCACACCGTGTGATTGGTATTGGGTAATTGCGAGCCCTTACAGTTATGTTTGGCGATAGATGACGACGGCTTGGCACTTACGACCCATGTACTGGTGCAGATTACACGCATTGACCGTGTAAGCAATGCCATAGTTATTCATCTGAAGATGTTTGCGTCGAGTTAGTGGCATTGTCAGTGGAGATTCGATCATGCATCTAAGCAACAAATGCGTCAATAAGTCTACTACTTAAAGACCAGGTGACTGAAACAGAAAATGGTTAAAAAATTAGAAAAATATTCATTACCCTATACTTTTAAGACATGTTGTCGGCAATTTTTCTCAATGAACGTCGGAGTTGCCGTGATAAGCTTCTTTTTAAGACGTCTTTTGAATGATATGAATGAGAATAACCTAATGCTAAATCGTGAAACTTGATATTTTTTGGCCCTCTCTCCGAGTATTGCCAACTGAATTTATGTATGCAAAGCAAGCTCACTTGAAGCATTGCGCAAAGACAAAAATGCCAAGTCTGCCTCTGCACATATTCGCTCTAATATATTTACCACTGTACTTGAACGACATATCCCATACCATTCGTTTCTATGCAGAACTATTAGGACGCGCGGCTGTTTAACATCCGCGCTGGAGAGGGGTATGAAACTGGTCGCAGACTGAAGAGGGGTCGTACAGACGGGTGACAAGAGTTTTCATATGTATTCCCAAAGGCTGCTGTAATCGAGAATTTTCGTTGAAAGTGGGTACCAGGCCATCTAGCCCCTCCATTATTCTGACGTGTACAAGTGTTATGATACGCCAGCTGGTATCTGGATGTCACAGCGATTTGGGGCTCGCCACTGCTTGGAACCGAATAATGGATCATATCTGATCACTACTGACTGGTTAATGGAAGCCAATAAGCCAACCAGTCTTAGCACTCGGGATGCTGAATGGGGCTACCAAATAGAAATGCTTCATTTGATTTATTAATTTATTGTAGCCGGCGAATGGTAACTGGACTTCACCTGTGTTGGAAACTACGACCACTTGTATAACTATGCGATGCTTTCACTCTGGTATCAGAAAGTTTTCACAAGCTACAATTCCCCCTTTCCAGGAAACCATCCTGTTTTTTTACAAAACATGTTTTCGTCCTGAATTTATCAAAGGGACAACAGAAAATTATATGAAAAAGAAGCAGAAAGAGCGTAAGATACTCTTCATCGCAGTTATCGATGTCAGGCACTATAGGCAAAATTATTTTGGGAAGTAGAACTACAAGAGTAGGCTTAATTTCAGACAAAAGAATACATTGCTGGAAAAAATAGGGAAGTAATTGAGATTGAGTAATTGGCACCAAGTTTGTGGCCATCAACCGAATAACATGAAATGGCTTAACTTTAAATGGCTGAGGGAAAACATATTTATGCCCAATATACTGAATGCTCTTAAACCAAAATCCTGTACTTCGCATTGCGTGTGCATACGATTAAACCAGCTAAAATGATAATCTAGACCATGACCGTTGATTATTGACATACAATACATTTTAGTCATTCGTGTATGCCATGTCCCTCATCGGATATTTTAAGCTCATGCATGCTGTGATATTGGTCACCCACTAAGGGTTACATGAGCATCGGTCATTTAAGCGCTTATTTACATCATCTCTTTTATTGTGTTTTGTAAATATGTGTGTTTTACCAACGTGACTTGAGCTGTAATTGGGGTTTACCTGTTGCTCATCAACGATGAATAAATAAATAAATAGATAAATAAATAAAAATTTCAACGGAGCTCCCAAAAATGTCAAAAATTGACATGACATGTTTAAGTGCCTCTTAAAACCAGAAACAAACAGGGCAGGTGGTAAAAAAACCACCAACTGTATGCTGTGTCCTAGTGTATGTGGTATCAAACATCTAACTAAAACATAAGGGCTGCATCAGCGTTTGGAGGAGAGGCGGTAACGGCTGCTAGTGAGGGTGCCACCACCTTCATGCCTTAAAAATCGCAAACGGAAACATTTCTCTGCTTCTCACCTCATTTGCTGTTCAGTCCGCCATAAAAAGCAATCCTTTATCACGAAAGTGATTAAAACCTTACATCTAACTTTGAAACATTGACGTAGCTAATTCTAGTTTTTAGGAGCTTTCCATCTCGTGTAATTAGCGCTAGAAAATTGAATTTCTTCTGCGCCCTCCGTTGTGCGGGCACATCCCCAATTCTGGAGCAATCTCTGACCACAGGCGGACGAGTCTTGACCAGTGTCGAGCCGGGAGGCGCCGCCCGCGCGGCAGTTGCGTCGCTGCCGACGCCCAATCGGTGCCGACGGCGGCAGCGCTGCAGGACAGAGTGGCTGGTCCGTGAGTCGACGGGTGACGTCGGGGCTGGGAGTCCACGGGAGGACGGAGTGACGGGTTTGTGGGGCGACGTCGTCTGCGCGACGTGGCTGGTTTGTGGGGCGAGTGGGCTGGGTCCGCGCGGGGGCGGCCGTGGGGGCTGGCTGTGGGGCTGGTTTGTGGGGCGACTTCAGTGCTTGAAGTCTACTGCAGCACGAACGTAAGTGTGAACGGTGGCACTGCACCGGAGCAGTGAAGTACGGAGGCATTGCAAGAGGTGGTGTCGTTAGCTGGTAACGTTCAACGGCTCGAACAGTTGTCGAAGATCACGCTTCTGGACTCTTCTGTAAAAAAATGCGGGGAAACAACAGCTGATGCTAAAATCAACATCATTCGCATATCATATCTCGATCTGTCTTCGTAGAATTCAGTTAAAGAGCTCAGACCCGATAAAGAAGCCTATATCTCCTCAAGTCTGCTCGAATGAGCTCCGCTATGGCTTTCTGTTACTGCTATAAGGCAGCAGTGTCCAGCCGGAAGAGGGCACTTCCGGTGTAGCTGACCGTTTCCGGGCACTTCCGGCGTCGCGCCCGGTCAGCGAGGCAGTGTGGTGCTTAGCCGCAAAGCTGGGAGGTCATCGAGCAGGATATGTGCCGCGGCTTTACCGATCTGGCCCCAGCATTGTTGAACGCCACCGCTGGGATTTGGTGCCCGTGGGGCTTGAAAGGTGGTGAGACAAGAGCGACGTCTGCCTGATCTAAAACTTACGCCACTAACCATCGGCAAGGCTTTTTCGAGCAGGTGCTGCTTTGGAAATCTGGTGTCCTGCCTTTCTGTGTCTGATGCAGAAGATCCAACCACAATTAAGGTTGTCTGGAAAATAATTCCTCCTTTCCTGAAAATATAGTTCCAGTGATCACTAGCACTAGCCATGATGATCGGATGAGACCAAACACTACGGCGAATATTTTTACCGCATACGAATGGGCCATCGCGAGCCTACACAGCCGAGCGGGTTCAATCACACACTACCAAAGAAGTGTCTGAGCTGCACAGATCGCATCGGCGAATCCCTTTGAAGTGCAGTAGCATGTGATCCATCAGCTGGATAGAGACTGAGCTCCAGGGCCTGCTCCACCAAACGTTGCTGCTTGGTTCCCAGAATAAGCGAAAACGGTGAACGCCAGCCTACAGCCACTGTCTGGGCTATATTGAGTGATATCGGATGCGGTGACAGATTTGTTCTTTGAAAAACTATATTGGTGTTGTCAGCAATGCACGACAAGACACTGGTGCTTTTTCTGACCGCCATTTTGTCCGGTAAGTGTCACTCACCACCTGATTGTAATTAACTGACATGTCAAATGAAGCCAGTAGATTTTGCTTTCGTTTTCGACCAAGGCACTTTTAAGGCACGGCCATCCATGCACCCGAGATTTTAGTTGCCTTGTCAAGGCATTGCTGCATAGGTACTGTGCGCCAAATGACCCTTGAAATGTCGGCGCAATACAATTTTGATTGGAAGCCTCGATCGGAGACATGGGTGTTCTACCAGGGAGCTGAAGCAATGGTTGTTGAAGCCTGTCTTGATAAGGTGATAATTGCTCGTTGCTATGTATCTGCCAGGTTCTATGATTCCGCAAAATAATAATAAAAATATTGTTCTATAATATGTAGCCTCTCACGCAATCGCTGTTTAGTAATTATCAAATTTGGGACCCGTTAGACTCTACAATTTCGTTCACTTTCAAATGCTCGCAACATGAGATTGTCTGTATTAACCTTTTCAGTGTTTGAAAGCATCGTACTTCAACAATCAGTGCATGTTAGTCTTATTATTTCTCCTCCACCCTGCGAATGCTATCGAGACGATAGCAGTCGTAGTCTCTTTCAGAAGCTCTCGGGAACACGTACTTTGAGGAGGAAATCGGCTCACGTCACCCTGCATTGCCAGTAATTACCAGCTCTTTGTTATCGAAACGACTCTCTTTTGGAACCGAAGCTATTCATAGTCCATAGACCTGTCAGTGGTTGCATAATATAGTGCAGACGATATGGAAGCCGGGCGAGTCCTTCAGAATTCAGGCTCGCCGGTGAGACCTTTAATGTGTCGGATGTCCATCAAGACTTGATTGCCGGTGCGTGAAAAATTGTTGGAATGTCGGAACAGTATTGTATGGATCGCTTGTAGCTTTCACAGAGACGAACGAGCTTTGGCTTTGAAAACTTGCATATGACGCTCTGGATAGTTTGCTTATGAGCATGTTAGAATTGCTGTTTGTAAACGCTCAAGACTGATCAGCCTACTTGGTTCCTCTTGTGGGTAAAAAGTGCTTACTAAGAGGCATCAGGACAACTGGCAGAAAATGCACGGGACATCTAGAGGTGTTTTTCGGTTATTCGCATTGGTTATGCAACTGACCTGCATTGGCCGGGGCCGCCAATGATATTTGTTTTCTCAATATTTGCACCTTTGCCTAGAGCCTCGCATTCCTTTTAAAGTTCTGCACGCAATGCAACTCAAAACATGTGGCCGCACCCAAGTGGCTTCTCCACTCAACTGTAGGCACCTGTATCATTGTGAAAATAGTATTAAGTGACATAACTTGATTTTAAATTGCTTCCATCTAACCCAGCAACCATCATAGTACTCTCAAGTAGAGGAAACGCATCCTACAAATGAAGGCCCTTGGTCCCATGCGAAGGTGCGCATACGGCCCATCAGGCAAGGACATAGTGTAAAAGATGCTGCTTTTTACTTAGATCCAGTGAGGTAAAATTGAGTTAAATAAGCCCTAAACGTGTTTGAGCTTGCCAAAAGTTAGTAGGGGAGTCAATTATTTGTTTTGTTTTACCAAATCAGTGACAAAATCACGCAAGAAAAACAAAACATGTCTGTCTATTGACATGTCTTAGAATATGTTTTACTACCACAGACTCTTATCATTACCTGGACATGACAAACACATCACTTCTGCATATTCATAATCTATAGAGGAATGCAAGTGGATCTTCCTCTCTCCTTTTCTCTCTCCGCTCTTCTCTCTCTCTCTCTTTCTCCCTCTTTCGCTCTCACTCTTCTCACTCCTACTCTCACTGCATGAGATTCAACAACACTCCAATTGCTGAGGCCAAGGGCCCTCCTGTTCTCTCTCCATCCTTCTCTGTTTCCCCATCTCCCCCTCTCCCTCGTGCTCTCTGGTGGCGCCTTTATCCTCGCCTCATACCCATTGGCCTGCCACTTAGAGAGCCATTACCGTGGCTGGATGGCATGCGTCATTTCTCTCAATGCGGTCATCACAGCTCTGCCGATGTGGCACGACCTCCTGGGGTCACTGGGGGGAGTGGAGGCGGCCGCGCACGCACAGACACACACCTCTCTCGCCCTCGCTCTCGCTCTCGCCCTCGCCTCGCCTCGCCCTCGCCTCCCTGCCTCGCCTCGCCCTCCCTCCTCTTTTCCTGTTTCTGTCTCTGTCGTCTTGTCTCTGTCTGTCTCTGTTTGTCCTGTCTCTGTTCTGTTCCGTCTCTGTTCTGTCGTGTCTTGTCTCTCTGTCTCCTGTTCTGTCTGTCTTTTGTCTCTCTGTCTCTGTCTGTTTTCTCTGTTCGTTTGTCCTGTCCTTTTCTGTCTCTGTTTCTGCCTGTCTGCTCTGTCCGCGTCTGCTCTGTCTTCTCTGTTCTGTCTGCTCGTTCTCTGTTCCTGTTGTTCTCTGTTCTCTGTCTGTTGTTCTTGTCTCTTCTGTCCTGTCTCTGCCTCTTCCTTGTTCTCTGTTTCTGCCCCTCCCTCTCTCCTCTCTCTCTCTTTGTTCTCTTTGTCCTCTGCTCTGTCCCTTCTGTTCTCTCTTTTCTCTCTCTCCTTCTGTCTTCCTCTCTCTCTTCTCTCTCTCTTTCTTCTCTGCCTCTTTTCTGTCTCTTTTGTCCTTTCTTCTCTCTCTTCCCGGTCCGTTTTTGTTTTTGTCTCTCTCTCTCTCTCTCTCTGTCTCTCTCTCTCTGTCTCTCTCTCTCTGTCTCTCTCTCTCTCTCTCTCTCTCTCTCTCTCTCTCTCTCTCGCTCTCGCTCTCGCTCTCGCTCTCGCTCTCGCTCTCGCTCTCGCTCTCGCTCTCGCTCTCGCTCTCGCTCTCGCTCTCTCTGGATGTGTTTTCATTGGTTCCAGGGAGCCAAGTATGTTACCTTAAAGCTAAGGGTTACCTACTTGTTTGAATGCCCGTAAGGCTATTCTCTAAGTTTTAGTGCATGCCGTAGAATCTCTAAGACTTTTTCGATACGAGCCACCTATGGCTTAACTCGCCTCACGAATTGCCGCTAAAGTGGAAGACGTGGAGGGCTTACGCTTCCACGAAGAACATCAATTTTCCAGCCATCATCAAAACAGTCATGTCGGGTCCCAGGATCGGCTCGGCTCTCATCTCAAGTCCACAACAAACACATCAAGCTGTCCAATACCTCACCCAGCCTGAGAGAAAATTGATCCACTCACTTATTGCCAGGTCGTGAGACCTTGCGGCCCCTTCAATTCGACAGCCTCTGGACCATAACTTCGTTTTTGGATGGGTGTGGATTTCAGAAAATTATTGGGCTCCTTAAATATGTAACCATCTAAATAATTTGCATATTGCAAGAGATAACCTTAAACAAAACAGGTTTTGTCTCTATTGCATGCCTACTGAACTCTATAAACTAGTTTTAAGTCTCTAAAATGATAAAAACATGAAAATATAGGGGGTAATCTAACACTGAATCGACATTTTATTAAAGATCCCAGGGCAGCCCCGAAACAGGTACAAGTCCAAACCACAGTGTTTTTTGCGAAGCATATCTTTCTTGGGCGCAGCCCGGGTTGCAGGTACTTTTTTACACATATGAAATGTGAATAGGTCTAGTTTGTGGGTAAAACCGCACTTTTTGGACGTGCTTAAGTGCTCATTACTATATTCAACGCTCACAGACACTATGCGTTTGGTTTGGACAAAAAGTGAGCGAAAAATAGAATACAGTGGATCGATATTTAGCTCAAATTCTACTGTGAGTGATCTTAAATGGAATATGGTATCTTCATGGGATTTAAACTGAGCTATAAGTTGTGTACAGCACGCATCAATACCATTGGTTTCATTTTTTGTTTCTCTCTGAGGTACTCAGGGACAGTGAAGGCGGAACGTCCAATGTTAAGCCGGGGCACCATGGACTTTTCAACCCATTTCTTTCCAGTAAACCGCCATAAGGTTAGTATAAAGTTTCTTATTTAAGGGGACACTGCACCCGGTGCCCCCTCCCAGTTCCACCACCAGTGTTCAGGGACAGTGGCGGATCCAAGTGGAGGGGAGGGGCTAGGGGACTCAAGCCCCCTCGAAATGTCCGAGCCCCTATAGTTAAAGGGAATGTGGCACCTTGGTCGAATCCTCGAATTTAGTGTAATTAGGGGTACTTTTAGCCGAACATCATGGAATTGTCCATGATTTCTTTGACAAATGTACAATAAGCTCAATGTTTTAGTTTTTTAAATGTGCCTCTAAGGAAAAATATTTATCTGCCTGTGGATGATATGATCTGGCAACTACTACCATATTCCATAGGCTTCAAGGGCTTCGATTGGCTGATACTCACCGTGACGTCAGCATATGTCGTCACACCAACTGCCTGACAACTGTGGCCTGCTGCTTGAGGTACATGAGGGGTATATTTCAGATAGTTTTTAGATTTTCTCTACGGAAATTTTGAGTTTCAAGACAACTTATATATAGGTAATGGGCGCAAAATGACCGTCGCTGTCGACGCGCCCTAAAACCCCAATAATGATGATGATGATGATGATGATGATGATAATGACAAATGATATATAGAGTATTGGGTTTTCTGGCATGCTTTAAAACTTGGCTATGTTAGTTAAAATCACGTTTTAAAGGTGCCATATTCCCTTTAATACAAGGGTGCAAGGGTCTACCCGCGGTACTGGCAGATGAGACTCGAGGCCCAAGCCCCCCCCAATGAATTCCTGGATCCGCCACTGCTCAGAGAGAAACGAACTCAGAACTCACTATGTACGAAGCAACAGCGCTCTACTAGGTCGTACTACTTTGCAGCGCACGGATACTCTCTAAATAGCTGACAGCGGCCGTTCAGCGATAGTGGGTTACGCTTGCAAGGCTGGTGCGGTGCCGCTGTCCGCTCTAAGCACATGATATTGAACAGAAAACTGGGGCCTCGGGACAAGTAAAGTACCAGACCGGGTTTTTGTTCGGCATTGCTATCATACCAGACCGGGTTTTTGTTCGGCATTGCTATCATATAGTATATCAGTTTAAACACCTTTGTAAAGGTGCCGCATTTCCTTTTAGTGACGGAGCGTTGATAAAACTCAGAAAATTGGAGTAAAGGAGATGAGCAGACTCTCTTTTTGTAGAGAAATATCAGATCGATCGATCTGCGCAGGACATGTGTCACTGTGAGATCGTTTGGTGGCTCGCTATTCCTCGTAAATCTCAGTATCCACGGTAGCAGTTAAAACCTACTTACATGGCAGATGTAAATCAGACATGTGACAGAACCACAACGTAATCTCATTATCGGAAAAAAGTGGCCTACTGCATAGCCCTCAAAGTCATGAACGGTTCGAAAGACCGTGCAAGGACAGCCGTACCTCAACCCTATCTGCCTCACCTCTCTCTCCTCTCTCTCTCTCTCTCTCTCTCTCTCCGTCTTTTCAACGCTAAGAAATGATTCACTTCTACAGTTGCCTTTCTTTTTCCAACATTATTTGTCCTCCTGGTTGAGCTGCAGGCCGAAACCTTCATATATTGGCTCGAGTCCGAAGAATACGCCTTGAGTAAGCGCAAGCAATGAGCCGCTGAGTTCCAACAACCCTGGAGTTCTCAGTCTGAAGCTCCTTTAAAATACATTATTTCAACCTGCAGATTAAAACAGTCATGACATCATATATAAAAACAATCCCTTCTTTTGGTAAAAAGAGAGCCTGTCTGATCGGTAGCCCAAGCCCTAGTGATATTATTCTAACCCTATTTCTGTCGGGTTCTTGAGTGGTCCTATTATTTTTAGCACTCGCATTCACGGGGGCGGGTACCCCCCCTCAGGGATGTAATAAAAACAGCGGTGCTTAGCGGCACCGTACTTGGTGTAACCTTTTTCTGATCATTTGTACAACTGCAACCAAAATTTTAAAGTTAGGTCATTGAAGCCTCACCTCAAACAAGTATAAGATAGCATACGTCAGAACAGGGTGAACTTATTCAATTAAATAAGATTTCACATAATGGGCCCACCGAGTTCTACACAACACATTCAGATTTTTTATATCGATTAGGTAAGGTCAGGCAAGACACATGACCTCTCCGTTGGAAAAAACCTTAAACTGGCGAAATGAAAGAGCGGATTGGGAAGAATTATTCGAATCGAAATTTCGGCCTTTTCTCTGCTGGGGTGTTTTTAACACTCCAGCGGAGAAATGACGAAATATCGATTGTAACTGTTTCAACTGAATAACTTAGTAATGGATGGTGCTTAGACCATTTAATTTTCCGGCATTAGGTTTGCCTTGTCAATGCAGTCTAATGAAATTTATTTTGACCCAATTTGACCTTGACCTGACGAGGGGGCCGGTCAAATCCTAGATTTGACCTGGCAAGGTCACATTACATATCATTCGATTCGACTTGCTGCGAGGATTTCAATGATCTAGATTGTTTTGCTCTATATCTACTGTTTCAGATATATCGACTGAAAACCTTCATTTACTTGGTTTCCCTATGGCGGTATGCCTTGACCTCTAATGACCTTAACCCTCGCCCCACGGGAGGCATCGATGGCCCCCTAAGGTTTTTTTCGGGATAGGCGAAAAACGAGGAGGCGCAGCACCCCGATTGAGGGCTTTATCTCTCACCCCATCATTTTCCCATCATCCCTGAAATAGTTTACCCCGGGCCACCCAAGGTCCGGTCACCAAACGAGGTTAACCCAGGTCACCTCACTTCAAATTCTGGGCCCTATAAGAGCTACATTTCCTAGTCGATCAATTTGAAACTTCCTACACTTCATGACCCCTCCAGGGTCTACACGAGGTTTATCTAGTAATTTTTAGATTTTGTGACCTAAGGTCAGGTCATGAGGTGACCTCTCCCATTGAAAAAGCATAGGAAAAAGTTGTCTTATGATCTAAAAATCACAAAAATGACTGCAAGTGCTCAGCGTGCTCAGAAAAACATTCTTGGATACCCTTTCACGGATCCCAGGGGCCATTTTTACCCTTTGACCTCTCCAAGGTCATCCAAGGTCACCAGGGGTAAAAAACAGTATTCTGAAAATCATGTCTGACCTAACTAAGCTAGAGCGCCGAATCAAACATCATCGCGTATGTCTCGACACTGGCTTTCATTTGATATACAACAAGGTCACTTCCAACTCCTTGTGACCTCAGGTCATATTAGGTCACAAGGTAACCTCTGGAGGTCAAAACATTAGCGGGAGGTCATTACGTTTCACATAGCGGAAAATGTCTGGGATTTTCTGATCCAATGTAGTTTACCAGATCTCAATAACTCTAATTGCATAATAGTTATACCAAGTTTTTTTCAAGCATTGCATATTTTAGTGAAAATAGCCTATCGTGACTTAACTTGACCTCTGGAGGTCAAACCATTGACCTGAGCGCTTAGACCTGCGAAATAATTTCTTACTGAATTTACGCAAGCTTTCTAATGCACTTTGAAGATTTTCGCTAACCCCCATATTTTCGGATTTAGAGGGGGCCATCGATGGCCCGGTGGGGCGAAGCTGGTGCCGGACCCCGGTGGGGTGCGGGTTAAATGTGACCTAAAAATGATGTAAATATTTTATTTTCGCCACTTGCCGCTTTTTCACTATTTATGGTGGCTCTTGAGATCTTAGTGGAGGGAGGGGAGACCTTCATTTTCGCCACTGTGAAAATAAAGGTCGCTCAGACCCCCGTCAATGTGCGTGCACCCCCTATTCACGAAATATACTGGTCCTATTGTATAAAATTGGGAAGGACTTCTTCCAGGCTAAATTCCGTTTAAAAAACGAGAATTCGGAAACTTTGTAAATCGTGGGAGGAACCATTAAGAATATACAAATGTTTATGGTTCTTAAGGTCTTCCTCAATGATCTTATTGACTGATTTCTACAAAACTGTCATGCGTTGTCAGGGAACTTATTGAAAATATGTATATTTGTGAAACGGTGAAAATTCGAAACTCATTGTTGGTTTCAGTGCCAGAACTATATGGTGAAGCATTCATATTTTATCGTCATTGTGTTGTATATATGTATAGTAGATAACCTATGGTACTGTGTGACAGCTCGGACATCGAGATAAAATATTTAATTCCGAAAAATCATTGGAAGATGTGCTGGGAAGTGCAGTGGTCGGCAAAATATATATTCCTGGATATAAATGCATGCTCAAGATGCCTGTCCCTGAATTTTTGTAGTATCTCAAGGTGCCCATTTACTTTGCTAAGTAAGCTGAAATGTGTTTGCACAGGCGTGGAATCCTGTAACTTATAATACCTGAACACACTTGACATATTCATGATTTTTAATACAGGTGCTGGGGTACAATATGCCTACGTTTGTATAACAGTGGTTGACAGATATTAACACTTAAACCAACACAGCAGGCAGATGAACGCGTTTCGACAAAAATTGTCTTCTTCAGCATCTATGGTAGGAGGGATAAGGGGCCCGTCATCAAGACATGCAGCATTTTCATCGTTTGGATTTTTGTGCAAAATTATCGTGCGACAGAACTATAAAGGCACCGCTTTTGAGGATGTTCCAATATCGCTTCTTGAATTATTCTATAATGTATACAAACAAGCTTCGAGACATTCTAGACTTATCACTGTTCTAAATAATGTTCTATTTTTATTTTATCATCATTATTGTTTTTGTTATTATTATATAGACTATTATTATTTGTCTCTCTTTGCTTAACCAACTCCTAATACAGCTGCAGATTTTGCCCATTTCATGAAGCCTGGCCTAAGGTTAAAAGTATCATTTTTAGCTATATGTGCTGCTTCTGTAGCTCTCCTTTTATCTTTGTTTTTACAAACTGCTATAATTTTAGCTCTATCCCAGTTTGGTAGATGATTTGTTTTCATGGAATGTATGACAAATGCACTGAATCCTGAGTTGTTTCGAAGGTCTGTTCTATGTTCTTTTAATCTTGTTTTTAGACCCCGTCCTGTTTCACCTGTGTACAATTTCGTACACGACCCGCACGGCACCTGGTACACTTCACTTTTTGGTTCTGGGTCATCTGATCTTTCTTTTTTCGCTAAGATGGTACTAAGGTTTTTTTACCGGAACAAAATGCTACTTTGCAACCCGTTTCTTCAAGTTTGTTTGCAATAATTTCAGCTGGTTTGGAGTAAGGTATCATAACACATCGTACCTGTTCCTTTTTGTTGGATTTCGCGGATCGTTTTCTTATATCTAGAGCCTTCTTCTTCATATTTATCAGAAATTCTCTTGGATATTTTAGCTTCGTGAACGAAGTCATAATATGTTCTATCTCTTCTTGCAGGTATTCATCACCACAAATACGGAAGGCCCTAAAAAAAATCCTAATACTACTCCTCGCTTCACCCTATCACTGTGACCTGAATAATAATGTACATAGCATTCCTTGTACGTTGACTTTCGATATAATTTGCATTTAACTTCGGCATTCCTAACAATCTCTGTGTCAAGGAAAGCTAGAGTTCTCTGATGTTCTTTTTCAATGGTGAACTGGGTTTTAGGATCAACTGAGTTTAGTTGATTGAGTTAAGTTTCTAAGTTCATATCATTGGGGACTACAACTAATATGTCATCGACAGATCGAGCCCAGATCACATTTGACCCCATTATCTCCAGGTAATAATGTTTTTCAAGCCATTCCATGTATAGGCATGCAGCAACTGGGCTTAACAGTGAACCCATCGCAAGGCCACTGTGTTGAAAGTACTCATCCGAGTTGAAAGTGAAACCACCAAAATTCATGCACATTTTTAGCAATTTTAAATAGTCTTGTTTTGGTAAGGGCAGTTGGTCAGGGTTCATGTTCTTTATTACGGATTCGATAGCTTTCATTGCCCCTCTACTGAAACGTTCGTAAATAATGACTTAACATCAAAACTAGCTGGGATCTAAAAACAAGATTAAAAGAACATAGAAGAGACCTTCGAAACAACTCAGAATTCAGTGCATTTGTCATACATTCCATGAAAACAAATCATCTACCAAACTGGGATAGAGCTAAAAATTATATCAGCTTGTAAGAACAAAGATAATAGGAGAACTACAGAAGCAGCACATATAGCTAATATGACACTTTTAACCTTAGGCCAGGCTTCATGAAATGGGCAAAATCTGCGGCTGTATTAGGAGTTGGTTAAGCAAAGAGAGAGAAATGATAATAGTCTATATAATAATAACAAAAACAATAATGTTGATGAAATAAAAATAGAAAATTATTTAGAACAGTGATACGTTTAGAATGTCTTGAACCTTGCTTGTATACATTATAGAATAATTCAAGAAGCGATATTGGAATATCCTCAAAAAACGGTGCCTTTATATTTCTGTCGCACGATAAATTTACACAAAAATCCAAACGATGAAACTGCTGCATGTCTTGATGACGGGCTCCTTATCCCTCCTACCATAGATGCTGAAGAAGACAATTTTTGTCGAAACGCGTTCATCTGCCTGCTGTGTTGGTTTAAGTGTTAATGCCTACGTTTATTCCTCCCAGCTGTTTGGTAAGCTTAATTTTCATTCATCAAGAGTAGTCCAATTTCACGAGAAATCCAACTTTGAGGTGTGGTAACAGTCTCTGGAGAATGGCCATTTGCAAATGTAAATGACGCCTCGTCTGACGCCTACTTCAAAATATTTAAACATTCTAACTGCATTCAGTCTGAAACCAGACGCCATGATAGACGGGACTTCTAGACCTTTGCATGACCACCGCCGAGTCGGCATTCTTTTGGCTTCCCTGTAAGTATGAGAGAACACTTCATGTCAGCCACATACATGCTATCAGGCAGTGAGAAAAGCACGACCGTTATGAAAAGCATTTTTGATATTCTTGAAATGGGTCGGCTAGGGTCATCTCCATTTTAGATACTGCTTGAATCTCCGCAACGCTGGCGTTATGCGTAGCTGGCTGCTGCTCACATGCCGAGGAAATCGCTTATCTGTCGGTCGTTGCATTATAAGAGACTCCGCTGAGCATATGGATCTGCGGGAGCCGCGCTATTCTCCTGAGGGTGCCGTGTTCTGATCTCCTCAACATTCGTCTGGTGCTTTGGGACGACGAGATGAGATGCATGTTTCGATTCTTACGTTTGTGGCAGTGGTAGCTAGAATTTGAAGTTCAGAATACGGCTTGCTCTGTGGTGGTAAGGCAAAGATTTTCACCAATTTCACCAAGTCTGTATGCCAGCTAGACCTTTACTAGCTCAGGAATCGCAAATTCTTGCCCATTTTGCCAATATTTTTTAATAGTGCATTACGTACAAAGCGGATTTCAGTGATCTAGGAACTCTCCTGTTTCATTTAGATTGACGCAAAGTTCAGGCGATAATCATGCGGAGGATGTAAACCCAATTAATCCGCCTTACTATTTGAGACTAACACGGGTGATTATTTTGACTTAAATGATCAGTGATACCTTTTTCCTGTACATGACTTTACGGAATGATTTTATGTCTGGTTTTGTTAACCCGCGCCCCACCGGGGGTCCGGCGCCACCTTCGCCCCACCGGGGGGCCATCGATGGCCCCCTCTAACTCCGAAAATATGGGCGTTAGCGCAAATCTGCAAAGTGCAATAGAAAGCTCGCGTAAATTCAGTAAGAAATTACTTTGCATGTTTTAGTGCTCAGGTCAATGGTTTGACCTCCAGAGGTCAAATTAGGTCAAGATCGGCTATTTTCACTCAAATATGCAATGATTAAGCAAACTGGGCATAACTCTTATGCCATTAGAGCTATTGAGACCTGGTAAAGTACATTTGATAGCAAATTGCCAGTACTTTTCCGCTATGTGGAACGTAAAGACCTCCCGCCAGTGGTTTGACCGCCAGAGGTCACCTCGTGACCTAATATGACCTGAGGTCACGAAAGGTAAAAAAGTGACCTTGCCGTATATCAAATGAAAGCCAGTGACAAGACAAACACGATGGTGTTAGTTTCACCGCTCTAGCTCAATTAGGTCAAAAGTTATTGTCAAAATACTGTTTTTGACCTCTGGTGACCTTGGATGACCTTGGAAAAGTCAAAGGGCAAATATGACCCCTGGGATCCGTGAAAGGGTGTCCGAAAACGTTGTTCTGAGCAGTCTGAATATTTGCAATCATTTTTGTGGCTTTTATATCATGAAATAGCTTTTCCCCATGCTTTTCCAATGGGAGAGGTCGCCTCGTGACCTGACCTCAGGGCACGAAATAAAAAATCCCGGATATACACCTTGTAGACCCTGGAGGGGTCATGAAGTGTAGGAAGTTTCAAATCGATCGACTTTGAAATGTAGCTCTTACAGAGCCCTAAAGTGAAGTGAGGTGACCTTGGTTGACCTCGTCTGGTGACCTGACCTTGGGTGACCCGGGGTAAAAATTTCAGGGATGATGGGAAAATGATGCAGTGAGAGGTAGAGCCCTCAACCGCGGTGCTGCGCCTCGTCGTTTTTCTGCTATCCCGGAAAAACCTTAGGGGGGCCATCGATGCCCCCGGTGGGGCGAGGGTTAAGGGCTTGTTGAGATAGAACAAACATACAGGCCTCTGTGCCTTACAAGCAGTCCACAATCCTATATGGTATGGTATGGTATGGTATGGTGTCATTACAACTGTGGGGGGATGTGTGCATGGATGAACTGAACTTGGCAGATTGGAACAGAGAGGGAAGGTTCAATGCGTGGGAAGCCAAGTTCAGCTCAGTGGGCCAATCTATAATCGCAGTGTTTGAAGACCCGGGGCGTGAAATTGTGAGTGACTTTTGTTCCAAATATAAGTAAAAGTGCTCCCCGTATCTACGCGCGAAGCCAAATCTGCTGCTGGCTATGCTGGATTTCCGGTGAGAATCTAATCTGGAGCCTCTCAGCTCCAAGTACCCGCTATACTATTCTTGCACCTGAGGTGTCGCCTTTCTAAGAATGTCGCGCAGCGTTTAAACAGTGTTTAACGCTTATTTGATTTTTTGTAATAGAGACTGTGATCGTCCGATTTCCACAAAGAAACTTATTCAGGAAGAGACTGAAAAACTAGATGATAATTTTATGACGTCGGGTGAAACAAATTGTTCTACATTAATGCTAGCAAGATAGGAATATTTTTAACAACAATGTGGGGTGATTAGCACGCACACATTAAAGTGATGGCTGGGAAGAGAACAGTCACATTTCATTTTATTTTTTTTGTTTATTGATTCATATCGCCAACAGATGCATATCCATTTACAGGCGAAGTCAGAGCCTAGAAATAAACACAATATACTTCAAGTAAATGACATGCATCTAACATGAGAACAATAAAATGCATCACCCTAGGTTGATATGCTCCTCCCCGAGTATAAATGATAAGTATCATTTATACTCCAGTACTGGCAAACCATGCATTAAAAGCTAGAGAAAATACATGGTCCACAAATTACCTGCTGCGGCGATAGCGCTAGCTCGCGGCAAGTACACGAGGTGAACGGATGTAGGTTAAAATATTGACTTTAAAACTGCTAAAAGATTCCTAAAAGAGGTCTAAGCCGGAACATGATAAGAAGGCATTCATTGCCCGCGGGATCCGACACAAAAGCCCCTGGCCCACAGTGTTCACGCAACCGCGCCGCGCCGCGAAAAGATGACGTGTGCGAGTTGATCGAAATGGCACGTGTAGAAGAAATTGACTGAACAAAATTTCAGAGTCTATTTTTCTACAATAAATGTTTTTTTAGAGAGAGCAGATCGTGTCGAATTCTTCGAGATCCAAGAGATTTTACGCCAAAATGATGCATGAGAGCGTCATAGGGCAATGATAAGCATGGTCTGATTGTGTGATGATTTAGCCATAGAAGGAACCTGAGGTGCACTCGATCAACTTGCACGCCGTGATATTTGGCCGCGCCTGCCCAGATCATGCTGCAGTACTCCAGATGAGAGCGTATGTTGGTATAATATGCTGTAAGTAAATACTTTTTTCAAACTTTGCAGTTTTTTAGGCATTTTGGAAAGATCTAATCAGGAGACCTAGTGCCCTGCTGGCTTGTTTTACTACATGGGATACGTGAGCCGAGAATGTTAATTTACTGTTCCAATATTACACCTAGGTCACAAATTTTATCTACCGAATTGAAAGCAGCGCTCCAATAGAATATTGCGTCCGGACAGGTGCGCGTCTGAGGGTCATCGTGAACGAGTGACATTTTGAGGGGATTTAGTATGAGGCCCCATCTGACAGACCACAACTGCAAGCGATCGAGATCGCGCTGCAGTAGCAGCCCGTCAGCTGGGGCGCTGATTTGGCGGTAAATCTTGACATCGTAAGCATACATCAAGCAATTTAAACCAATTTCACTTGGAAGGTCATTTATGAAGAGCAAAAATAGAAGCGGGGCCACTAAAGATCCTTCCGGTACACCTCGAGGTTACTGAAACCCAGTCGGACGTTTCACCGTTCACGGTGACCCGCTGAAGCCTATCAGAGAGATGCGAGACAAACCAGTTTAGAGCCGAATCTTTCAGGTGATACGAGTTTTCTAGTTTGTGAATGATCAATTTGTGGTTTACGCTTTGAAATGCTGCCGAATAATCTGTATATATGGCGTCCGTCTGGTATCCCTCCGATATGGCCTCCCACGTCGAGCTCAGATACGTCGCAAGGTTGCTGGAGCAAGTCCGATGAGGTACAAAACCGTGCTGCTCAGGGCACAGCACCGGCGAAACATGTCGAAACAGCTGTTCGTAGACAAGTCGTTCCCAAATTTTTGCGGAAATTGAAAGCAGGGAGACGTAAATAATATCTACACATTGCTGGTGAAGTGTTCCGAGCTGCCCTGCTCACTCACTTTTCGGATGAACGGATCGGTTCAACGGACGTACTCGTCGGCGCTTATTTACAGACTATCAGAAGCGAAATAATATCTCTGGATCACCATAAATCAGGCAGAAATTTCTTCAATTTTTTTCCAATTCAACTCCAACTCTACTTTGCTTCCACTGTATTTAACTACATCCAGTGATTATTTTCTAGCAATGAAGGATTTTCCCATAGAAAAGGAAGTCCAGATTTACTCTCCTGGAGCCCAGAAATACAATTTACCTCTTTACCAGCAATGGTCTCATGAACTACGTAGGCTGCAAACAGGATCCATTGTGACGCAAATATGACCCTATTTAAATGAGACTTAATTCTGGCTTTCTGATTTAATTTTACGTGTCAAGATTCAGTGAAGAAGTCTTTTACTTTATGTGAGATAGTATTTATGCATATTAGGGCCGCTCCCAACGTGCAAACTTTGCCCAATTAAAAAGAGTATTTGTGTGGGTATTGAAGGAACCTTTCCACCAGGACAGACGGGACAGAGAAGGTGGCACCCACTGTGGGGATTGAACCCACGTTAATCCATGACATTCTAGCTGGGATGCAGGCAATAAAGCCAGTACGGCTACCCAGCCCCCTTAGCTTACCCCCTGGCTTGACTGAGGTATCTGCATTATCGTAGATACATGTTCAGGAAATAATATTACTTAATAAAATTTGTTAAATCGGAATCACTCAGCCCTGGCTTAACCCAAAAGCGATCATATACATCATTGCTAAGTGATCTATTTTACTGTTGTATTGTGAAATATCACAAGAGAGGGGCTCCTCAGCGGCATTCAGCGCAGGTAACGGTCAATAATATAAATTCAAATACAGTAACATTGTTAAACTGTCCTTCGAGAAGATGACAACAGAGCTTTTCGTGTGCATTTTTAATTTTTCTTCTAAAATATTCTGTCAAATTTGATCAAGAAACATAATGGGCTGGATATGGGAGATGAATTCTAGAATGATTTCGAAAGAACTGCTAAATGCTTGACCAATTTATTTTTGCAAGGGGTTAAAACGTCGTTTCAAGGCACCCCTTTTAGTACTTACTTAACATGATGCGCACCTCACATCCAGGCTTAACAGCCAGGTTATTTCTACCCAGGCGGTATTTGTTGGAGGTTCACCCTATAATGAGGTCACGTGTCAATAACAGACCCACCGCCGCCAATAACCCGACTGCCTGAGCTGTTTTTGCCCGGATCAACTGAGGAGCTTGTCCGACCACAAAGTCATAAAGCCCACCCTTGGAACAGTGTAATGGTATATGACGGGGCTTCTGCACGTGATTTTTAGAACTACTTGAGCTTGAATGCTGAAGTGTATGCACCTACCCGACCGCGAGTGCTGGCTGACCCCGCCTCTGGAAGCCGCTAATCGTTGGTGCGACGCCTGTGGCAACCTTGCTCTCGAAGACCGAAGGGCGTTGTATCAACGCTTTAACTGGCGCAGTGGGAGGGTCGGGAGCAGTGGGCAGCATTGCCTATCCTGTCCAGCCATGGATACATCGTCTGGGCTGTTTTCTATAAATTTTCGAAAGTTTTCATGGTACTTTGAAGGAAAAATTATTCACCAAAGATGGCTCTGTGAGGATAAAAATGCAAAATATCCGGAACGTTTTGTAATACATCACTTTCGTCCTGGTGGGGAGGGGGGATGTTCAAACATTCCCCCTCTTCTCGAGCTCAACTCCCATGCGGGATAGTAAAAAAGACGCGGAAGCTGCTGAATAGCTAATAAAAACTAATAAATAAACTATTTTTTCCTTTTTAGCTCAGGTCAATATCGATGTCATGACAGATAAAAAGGTGGCATGCTAGAGAAAAGTTTTTGGGCTCTAGCGTCTGACAGAGTTGAGTTAGAATCATTTTAGGCACTATTCGCTTCCTCTCATTACGGCGAATCGAATGATGTATGATATGATTTTACTAGGTCAAAAAATAAAAATGGTCTGACCTGAGGGTAAAGCAAGGTCAAAATCTGGCCTACCATAGTCAATATGCATATCAGTCGACTCGCTTTAATAATCCAACGTAATGGTATCAAAATAAAAGCTTGATCACCATTTCAGCTTAATGCACCAAAACTATGAACAATGATATCAATTTTTTTTTTTTAAAAGCAGAACATGGAAATTGATATACACATTTATAAGTTATATCACTTCTTGCTGAGCAGATGAAATCCAGAATAATAGAGGGGCCGCTGCACCACCGACCAGCGTCGTGATTTCCAGTACCGTTCAGCGCGGTGCACTGTAGGCCAAGCCGGCGACGATGGGAGATGTCACAGTCACCAGTATCCGGACCTTATCACAGGTCGCCGCTGAAACACCACCTCAGTGATCCCCAGTCACATCCCAGTGAGTAGAACCAAACTGTCGCCACCGGTGTAGTTCCAGTCAGCCTCTGAAGTATCAGTGTCGGTACCTCCAGCAGCGATCCAGCACGTAGCAACAGCGACAGACCCGCCCCGCGCTGCCAAGCGCTGTCATAATGACAGCATCCCGACACTGCCATCGGCAGTCGCCGAATAGTAGCTTAGAGAAGTTCCATAGTCGAACACTGTGGCCCAGGCTAGTGGCAGGGGCGGCGGCACGTTCAGTCGCATCCTAATGCCGTGATTATGCAGGCACCGAGCCTCGAACTCTGCAGCTCAGCGCTGTAGTCACAGGCCTGTGGCAGACGGTGGGATTTCGTTATACTCTCAGCAATTCACCGATAATATATATCTATATGTATATATATATATATATATATATATATATATATATATATATATATATATATATCTAGGTACTCAGTGCCAAAGTTAAATCACTCAATCAGTCAATGTTAAAAACTATCAAACACTTCGCCTTCCTACACCATATCATTTCTGATTGAGACTGTACGCAACAATGTTCTACTCCTATGAAATGATCTAACCACTTTTAGCCCATAACTATCTATGGTATCCAGCGACCGGAACATGTATTGGAGCAATGTATGCACATACCCAGCGCATTGTATTCTATTTTCATCATACCCGTGAGGCAAAAGTGCTTGAACTAATCGAAGTTGGATGCCGTGGACCGCCGTTCTCTGCCCACCTGGAGCAATCCCTGATCGGAGGTAATACAAATATCCTGTTCCATTAGATCCTTGCATCGTAAACTCTTTTCTTGAAGACCTTTGGCAATACGGCACGGGATTGAAACCTACTCCCAGCTCTGTTCTACCCCCTGGGGTTCATACCAAGCGCCCCGGACCGATAGAACCTGACCTTACAAAATTGCACAAGCCTGAGCAGTACGCAGTCCACGCACGCGCTCGGAGTAAATCGAATGACACCAACTCTGGCTGGATGGTAGATTATCGGCGCGGACAGGGCCTCTGGCCGGAAGTGGCAGCTGATAACGACACCGCTGCTGGGCACAGGTATCGACCTCCTGGGCACGTGACTCTGGAGGTGCGAGGGAGCTCTGTGTTAATGGCTAATGGCGTCTTATCTTGTTTTACTCGCGATGCTTCCGAGAGGTTTTCTTACTCGGAACAATTCCAATATCAATAGGACAAAGCCGAAGCAGCGACAGATAATGGCCGTTGGCGACAGCGAGCCGTGTGAAGCGGCGCGTGGTCAATCAGAATATCTCCCCCCCCAGAATAGCCCTACTAGTTACAGTCACGTTTCTTGCCATTTCAGGAAGTCTCGGGACCAGTGGAAATACTTCGCACTACAATGACGTCACACGGGCTACCGATGACGTCACGGCGGCGTCTGGCAGCAGACCCAGCTTCGACCCCAGCACCCCAGCTAAGGTCACCGCGGTAGCAGGAAAGGCTGCCTACTTGACATGCCGGGTCTTCAACATCGGAAACAAAACGGTAAGATGTTGAACAACTTTTGAAAACACAGCATTGTAGCTGCGGTATTTTTGGGTGGTTAGGACTGATCAGTTTCAGATGATAATTTTAGTCGTCCAGTGCCTACCAGAAGCTTTGGTACCGAGAGAGAAAAACGATAGCGTCTCCTTTTATGGATAATCGTTAAAAGTCAGGAGCTGGAAAGGGGGAGAAGTGTTACCTTCCATTGTGGGTTTTTCACATATCCAATAAAAGGCTAAGCGTTCTTGATTACGCAGAAACGCACGCGACATGTATAGTGGCAAAAGTCACTATTAATGGAAGGTGAACACTCGCAATGGAAGGTACCAAAAGACATGTGCCACTCACGCTCCGATAAAAAGTTAAATTTACGAGCGCACGCTTTTACTGAGTTTTCGGCCGAAAAAATCGTTTTCGTTCTGTAATTCCTCCTTGATCTGATACCTGATGGCTGGAAAATCTCCAGAAACGCGTGAAAACGTGTGATAACGCTAGCATTCCTCAAATCTCGGATTAACCACCCGAGATAGAGAAGAACACCAATCTTAACTTTGGGGTAAGTGCCAAGAACCCCTGTAAACGTAGACCACAGACTAAGAGATATATTTGTATCCAAGGACTGCTGCAATTTGAAAAATTTGTCCCCAAATAGACGTATTTCTAGAAATATAATCATTGGAAATCAGTAATGAATCAAAACTAAAAATGCATAGCGTACGACCTTAAATATCAATGCAGCACAGGAAAATACCTTCGCCTTTACCATCGCGCCCAAATTTGCTAACAAGTTAGGACATTTGACTGGCCTCTAGCCTAAGCTGGCAGAGACACGCCCCTGGCATTTACAGTTGCCTGTTAGTTTTACTGTCAACAGTTCCTCCTTGAAATCACAAGGATGTTAAGCCAAAATACGGATCACCCCAGTGGCGGATCCATGGGGGGGCGGGGCGAAAAAGGCATATGCCCCCGCCCCGAACGGAAAAGCTTGGGGCAAAACTATGTTTTTGCCCCCCTTCCAAAGCGATCGACCTCCTCTTTCCCCGACACCTTTTTAGTTTATTAGCAAGGCTTTGGTGTTTCAACTCTCAACTTCAAACAGAACCAGTCAGGTTCAGTGTAAATATTGGATCTCAAGCCCAAATTTTTTACCCCGTGAGGTTTTTTGCTTTTTTCTTTGGTTTGGGCCAGGGGTCGAAAAACTCACCATTTTGGCATTCTTAATGGTGACAGCCCAAGGTGGACAAGGTGACACAAATTAGCTGATAAATTTCCTCCAGACGAATAACGGAACAAATAGCAAAAATTTGCCCATGTAATCTAAGCTCGCAATGTTTTTCAACAACTAAGATGGTCCAGGAGTATACCTTGGTATCCTACTAACTCAAAACGTGCCACATTTTGCAGCCTGGGCTGGTGACGCATTTATGGTTTGGCATTTTCAATGGTGATAACCTGATCACTTTTTGGCCCCTGGTTTGGGCCTCCCAAACCGACCGGCTAGATCCGCCACTGGATCGCTCTTAATTAAATAAGTGTCAAGCTGCTTATTTATTTGGCTGTTAATTCATCTTATGTAAACACCTATGTAAATTAAATATGTAAATCTTATGTAAAATTTTTCAGGTTTATCACCTCTCCTCCGTCTCCCTGTGTGCTTTTTACGGCATATTTGAAACTCTTTCGCTACGTTTGAGAATTTGTACACACGTGAAAATTAAAA
The DNA here is from genome assembly GCA_034440635.1 of Lepas anatifera. Taxonomy (NCBI): domain Eukaryota; kingdom Metazoa; phylum Arthropoda; class Thecostraca; family Lepadidae; genus Lepas; species Lepas anatifera. The sequence continues at coordinate 211,344 of JAOTON010001035.1, forward strand.
CAGTGTTTAGGTGGTCACAAGTGTGAGACGAGTAGACAATTTTGGAGGATTTATTTGGAGGGATACGCGGACTGGCCACCTCTCGCGCGGCCACTCGTCTCTACCCACACAGGTACATACATCTGACACTCTGCGCTCATGTGTTGCCAGGTTTCGTGGATCCGGCATAAAGACTTGGCCATACTCAGCTCTGGTCAGAAGACCTATGCCCAGGACAGCCGAGTGTCTCTCTTCCACAAGGTACGCCGCCTCCACCAGTTTGGAGATGCTGTCGGACGAGGTTGTCTGTGTTGCTGACTCTCTTCCAGAGATCTGCATGACATTTAAAACAGAATGAGAATGACGGGACGAAATGGGATGGAATGCGATGGTACACAGTTTTCCAGGTTTTTCAAGACTATTTTCTGACTATTGTCTGCAAATGCCACATCAAAAACGAAATAATACCGAATTTGACTGCTCTATACATACATACAATATTCTGACAGAATAAAGGAGATAGGCTGAAGTGGGATGAAATTGCGTGGAGGCCGAAACGGTTTTACGCGCTGACCCCTGAACTTTTCGTGTGACGGGACCACCCACGCTGCTTACAGACCAGGTCGGAAAAGGGCAAGCATATAGTGCTTTAGGCTTTCCAAATATGTCTAATTACCTTACTTGATCCTAAAATACGTTGGGATCGATGAAATAGGCCATTGTAACGGATCTGAAAAGGATCCGTTACAGAAGAACTCAGAAACCGTCGAAGACTCCAACCTTCAGCTTAACACTGGTGTAAGCATAGATCATTATCCCTGGTTGACGTGTGATAACCTGTGAGTCCCTCTTGGATGATGATGATGATGATGAAAGTTCTGACTGTCGACGTTGCCATATGGGGGCATCTCAGAGGCGCCCCAACCACTGCAGGAACACCGCCTGCGCAGCCCTCACCCCAATCCCTCAACCGTTCTATGAAGCATACTATTTTGGTTTAGTTACAATTATTGCAAACGAAATCCCAGAGCGAAGCGCTGATATTGATGCTAGATGCCGGGAAGACACTAGGGAAGAAAGATACCAGAAGACAAAGAAGTGACTCGCAAGTACATTTGAATGCACTCCAGACGTACTCAGGTGCTCACAAATCGATACGGCGTGAGGTTTTCCGAGTTGATTGATGGATTGGTTAATTCGAAGCCCCACAATTGATTCAGTTATCTCTGCCGGAGGCCAACTTATGAGGTTCGCCAGAGTTCGAGTTCAAACCAACTTGATTGATACGACATCGAAGAGCCACCGCGTCATAAGCGATAAGCTCTCAGCAGTACTGAACTCGCTTTTGGGTGGAGCCAGGCAGTCTTCAATCCAGGGACGGCAGATTCCATTTTCGGGAGAGGGCGGCTATGCTGCTTAGAGGGGCGCCAATTCGCTCTCCATAGGACAGGTTTGATGTGAGGAGGCGTCATTCATATGTGAAAGCGTGTTTGTTTCACAGAACGTCCTACTTCTTCGGATAGGTGGTGTTTAGGCCTGATTTTCTCATTAGCAACGGGGGGCGCCACCCAAATCCAGGGAGGGGGGGTGCCTCCCCGGAGCAAGCCAAAACCAGGTGTGCAGAAAGATACTTTTGCACACCCTCAATTTTTTCTGGATGTGCAACTGCACACCCTGTCCCCCGGAATCCGCCGTCCCTGCTTCAAGTGGTCGGGTACTCCTGCGAACTCACGCAGTGTAAAAATGCAATCCTCATAGCAGTACCAAGATCACTCTATGAATGTCCTGTGCATATCCTATTCAAACAGTACACTACTGAACGAGACCAGGACGATAAAGTAAAACGGAAAAAAGCTAAGACCTCGGAAAACAAAAAAGGTACCGTAAAAGGTAGAGAAGAAAACAAAGAAGCACTGGAAGAGGCAAACGAAATAAGAAACACACAAACTAGCTTTAGTTAATAACAATCGCTGTTAGTGCTTAACGACACATCAACTGACATGGGTATACAGCGTCGCCAACTCTCATCCTGTTGGTAGGAATTCGAGGGATCAGATCAACTTATTCAGAGGCTCTGCCGGGATGTGAACCCGGGACATATGGCTCAGAAACGGTGCTCCACCACTGAGCTACACATTCTCCAGCTTCCCCAAGCTAGCTTTAGTTGGTTGATTTATGAATATAGCTTGGTTTTCCAAATTAGTTGACTTGGTAACCCGGCACTGCATGGGCTATTTTCATCCACACCACTGCATGGATGGGGTATGCGGGGGTTCCGACCGGACACCCTACGATCTCTGGAACCGGAAGTAATAAGGAAAACATTACACGGCGCTGGAAGTGTCTTATACCATCTTCTACTCCGGATCCGAGTTCGAACTATGTTCGGGGACTGATGGCGTCAGAGTGGGCCAAAGTGGGTCACATTTAGACCCATCTAGAAAATAATTTACAACTCGAGAACCATGTGACAGAACAAAGCCGGGGTGGCCTAGTGGGGCCGGGGTGGTCTAGTGGGGCCGGGGTGGCCTAGTGGCTTCGTTGCCCGTCTTTGGATCGGATAGCATGAATTAACATGGGCTCAATCCCCACGGTGGGAAATCGCCTTCCGTGTCCGATCTTACCCGGTGGAGAGGATCATTAAACACCCACACCAATACTCTCTGTAACTGGGCAAGTGTGGCTGTTGGGAGTGGCCCTAAAAAATAGACAAAACATTGAGGTCTTGGCCCAAGGATTCAAATTATATACGACATAACCTTGTAAGGTCACATGATTTACCCTCAGATCAAAGTTAAATAATGACCTTTCAAGGTTATGTTGAAAATTATTCCAAACTATTGGATGATGTTCATTAGAGCATGGGGGTCCGATCAGAACTCGTCCCAGACGGTGCAGGGTTAATCAAAGAACTCAAATTTGGTTTCGCACTAGGTGTAGAATCTTTTTCATCTTTAGGCTGTTTTAGGGTTGTTTGCTTCTCGCTCTCCTTGCTGCTATAAACTTTTATATTTTTGTGGCTTAAGGTCGTTCAGATTTAATGATAACTTGGTGTACTGCCTGCCACAAGCCTCCCACGAGCTTGTCATTAAAGCAACTATGGTTAAAGTAAGTTCTCAGAATTCTGCGTTTTAAGAACAGTGCCATTGCAGAGAGCACTTGGAGAGCCGGCTGGCTCCCTATTCTGGAAGAGCAAAACCCACATTTAGCTACTAGATCCATTTCTTAAAGTCATTGTTTTCGATGAAGTCCCTAACTATGCCAAAGTTAAACTCAAACATCTTTCATTTTGTATTCTTTTTTGGCTGCAGACCTATTTAATTTGAAAAACACCTCATGCGCCTTATCTGGCCAATTGAACATTATTAAAAATGGTCATCGATCCCTGGGTCCACCCCACATTGCTAGAAATCACATGAATTTGTTCACACCGCGCATGAAGTGTCATCAATTGAACCATGATTGTTTGGACTTGTCAACATTATACATATTGGTTTGCTGTAGACTTATTTATAACTTTTCACAATGAAGACTTAAAAATTATGTATGAAAATGAACGAAAAACAATACTGATTTGGTAAAATTCAAGCCCAAGGTGGAATATGAATTTATTCGTATCGAATCTTCTTCGCTTTATCTGTTTCACATAGGCTACCGACAGAATGCGCTCCCAAATACCAAAGCTGGGCACGCCCCTGCAGTCGCCTCGTAGGTCCAGCATGGAATTAACGACCTTATTGCGCGCTGACTTTCGAGCGATACTATCAGTTATCCAAATCTGATATGGCGACTAAATATCTAGATAGCTTCCAGACCTGATAAGCTACAAAGGATACGATTCAAGTGGCTGTGCAAGATAGTCCTAATGTGGCAAAATATGCTGGACGAGCCATACGTGTTTGGTAAGGCCGGCTCCGGCACTATTGTGTAAGAATCCCTGCACCCGATGGAGAGTTAATTCGAAATGTCTGGAGCAGAGTGGTGGCCGCGAGGCATAGCGGCGATTTCACCCAGCTCTAAACGAAAACGTTCCGAGTCAATGCCTGTAACAATTAAAAAGGAGATAGGTTGCTGAATGGGCCGTGTGTGTGCGGTTGATAAAGATGATTGGTCTGTCTTAGGTAAAAATAGTAGGATCGAAATCAATCCAGAAACAACCTTCTTATATAACTAGGTTACACATAATATTTTTCACGTTTGCTGAGTTTCTGCTAAGTTATATGAGTGACACATTTCCTGTCAATTTTTTATTCCTAAATGCGCAGTGATCAGCAGGACACCACGAATGGACAATTACATCGGTACTAGGAATTTAATTTCTAATGAGTTTGCTTTGAAAGTCGCCAATGCATGTTCTATGACATTTGAAACCAGTCAAAAACACTACCCTCTTGTCTTTTTTAACACGAGGCCTGAAACTTCAGGTACATCCAAATAATAAGCAGTAACATCAGGCATTATCTTTCCATTGTCTCTAGCCCCTGTCCCCTCCCGAATATCCCGCTTCATCCGCCCCTGGATTCCTTTCATTGGTAAAATATTCTGCTGATGCTGGTCCTAATGCAGTGTTGAGCCACAAAAGCTCTGTTCTGGGAACTCTGCATCCGACTGATAAAGTGACCGGCTGGCATCGACACGGCAAAGGGTGGCTCTGGCGGCTCCCCGAAACGCTGGACGGTCGGAGCATTCGCCTGCATCTGACACAGGCTTAATGGCTTATACCGCTCAGTTGCTGATGCTGACAGTCTTTACAATTTTGCCCTATTCAGTTTCTCAATATACATCACCATGCTTCAGGCATGAGGGCTTCATGCATTACCGGAACGGGGGAGGGGGTTGTTCATTCATATTAGTCTCGTTATACATTGAGACTAGGGCAATTTCTTAGCTTTGTCCGATCCAGAGCATGAGCCCGCTTCGCCATAGTAGGAGAGGGGATGCTCAAGTTTGACCCATCTGATTCTGAAATAAAAGGGCTGAGAGAATTCGGAAGAATCCAGTCGAAGGCTCGTAGAAAATAAAATCACATTTTACGGTATCATTTCCTTCAGGTCAATGTCTAGGCCATTAGAGGTAAAACCCGGTCACATTTTATGAAAAAGTATTCTTAGAAAACCTAGAATATTCAAGAAACCAAAATAACAAAAAGATAGGTTCCAATCGACATTCATCCGAATGCGGTTGAATCACTTTCGAGCACTAGGACCTCCGATTTCTAGTCAGATTAACCCTTCACCGACTGGGGGTTACTATCAGACCCCGCTCGGTTTTGCGCAAATTGTTCTGAGCCGATTCCAATGTGATGCGCTTTGCTTTGAAACCTCTAGAGTGATCAATTTGACAGCATATTATTACATAAAAGTTAACATCAGATTATGAAGGTCAACGAGTTATGCCGAAATTTCTATACCCATATAAGGCGATTTTGTTCTTCTAAAATGAGGCTGAAAAACAGGGTGTACGCCGGCGTCTAGCCCTTCAATGCACGGAGGCTTGGCCATCAACAGGCATGAATACCGTCTAGCACTCCATAACCGACAGCATTCCTGTGTAATTTAGGCCAATAGCACACTTTTATAGAGTGTGAAGGCCAGTGAGCATGCGTTGAGTGCTATAAGTCCACTGCCGACTTAGATGTTGGTGCCTGTGCGTTCATGCACTTCAATAATGTAGAAGAGGGTGATGAATCGTGCATTGATATAGATGGAATTTTGAAAGATAACTCATAAATGAGTTCTTAATTGATTTTCACGTTTATTTGAAGGAAAAGTGAACTGAACATATTTGAATATAGAAACCTGAAACAAAAATGTCTTTATCAGAGTAAAGTTGAATCATTACTAATATTTATTCAGGTGTAATATTGTTAAAGCAACAAAGTGCCCCAATGACAATGATTATCATGCTGCCTACTGAGCAGTATGCAACTGGGTATATTCGTTTTTAACGTTCTTGATATGGTGCTGCACACAGCCGAGTTCTGCTGAGTGGGTGCTGAAGATTCGATACGTGCAGCCGCGTGATGCTGGGGTCTACGGCTGTCAATTACCCACGCAGCCCCTCTCCAGTCGACCCATACAGCTGCGGGTAGTGGGTAAGTGACCCAACCCAGCTACCCACACGGCCCAGTCGACCCATACAGCTGCGGGTAGTGGGTAAGTGACCCAACCCAGCTACCTATATGGCCCCTCTCTAGTCAACCCATACAGCTGTGATGTGGGTAGTGAGCGAGTGACTCACACATCTGTGGGTACTATGTGGGTGACCTCATTTAGCTCTTTTGTGTGCGTTTTCTGACCGGGCCAGGAGTGCTTACCGAGCGTAGCATTATCATTGACAAAACGTTTTCTGTCTGGTGAGGACCTGTGGCACTTGCGGCTTCTTGCAGCGCGGTTTCATTGCTGGACCATTGAACCTTTTGTACAAAGTGGAACTTTGGTGGCTCGTCACAGTTGACCTGCATTAGCCACGTTCACACGTGCAGTGGTACTGGGCAGCGCAGCTGACTGGCCAATATTCACAGTGCCAGAGGTTTGGCGGAGAGGAGCGGGGGACGAGCTAGAATGTTAAGCTATAGCACGAGAGTTATCGTTTTCTTCTGGATACAGTTTCCAACTTTTTAGAGCACTCAATCGAGTGTTCTGTTCACAGTATTCTGAAGATAAGATGAGACTTTTTCATAGGACACGAAAACAGCGTTTTTAAGTAAAACCATTTAAGGGAATTGGACTAAAACTTATGTCTCTACGCCCGCCCAAAAATAACGACTACTATAGGCGCGGGCTGCAAAACGCCTGCGGCATAGAAATTGCGACATCACTGTTTCAATGGGCCATGCAGGTCATAATTAACCGGTTCCGCACGCCAGAACCTTTAACGGTAACTGGGGCTTTGGACCTCAGTGGTGGACTTCGCAAGAGAGGTTATGACTAACTCAGTTGGGACGAGGGAGGTCTAAACAGAATGGTTATAAATGCAAAACAGATTAATTTATTTGTCCGATTGTCTCAATATTTAAGCAAAAGAATGCATCAGGGCCCGCTTCTTACGCGTTGTTCGGATTTAGGTGTCACTGAGACAGAATCTGTCATATACTGGCGGCTCCGGCAATGCCAGGAGCAGACTTAATTAGCCCGCGGCCTGGTGTCGCCCGAGACCACTTCAAGGTCCGGTCACCGGGACGCTGAGACCACATGCAGAATCTTCAGCGCTAACCATGTGACTGTTCTGTCAGTCCCTGAAAGTACATGGTGTGGAGTTCGGATATTCGAGTATAGTTCGTTCCAGTTTTACTCGACAGTGTTTTTTTCGGTCGGAGCTTTGGATATGTATTACATACATACATACGTGTATTTCATTAACAACAGATACAGGTGACAAGGGACAAGCTAATCAACTGGTACAAAAGCGTCGTGCGACGCTTGAATAGGGCTGGTTATCAAGATAATCACGGCAACCAGCTCGCTTGATCCGATTCCACCTCGCTAATTAAGTTCCGTAATATATATTGCTCCGACAAAAAAAAACACTTTGTGGAGTAAGTTCGAACAAGCTTGATCTGTACTGTCAGTAACATTCTCCTCTGTCACGGTGCCCAGTCTCTCTGAACCATTCTCTGTTTCAGTGCCCGAAACCAGCATCATAGGCGAACAAGAGATGTTTGTCGATATTGGCAGTACCGTCAACTTGACCTGTACCGTGCGGTACAGCCCGGAGCCGGCCGAGTACGTCTTCTGGTACCACAACCATGCGGTACGTCTGGGTGTCACATGAGAGAAGCGATTATCAACCCTATTTCTGTCAGGCTCCTGGCTACATCTGTTCCTGCCAAGGAGATTCGCCCCTTTCAATTCGCCTCAAATTTCGTAATATAGCGGTCTTCTATTGATAATGTGAACTGAAATAGACTTTTCTTATGCTAGAGACCATTTTAAAGTCAAGTTATTTTAGAAGCGTGAGAATATTGGAAGGGAACGTTAGAACGTTAGAACGATAGGCAGGAGTGGAGAAAATTCGAGCATAGCTTTTGATTAAATTTTAATAGATCGCTGTTACCAACATATAGCTACAAAGGCGTTCATATTGACATCAAAACGCTCCAAAATTTTATTGATGCTGGTAGCATCGAAATATGGATAGGCAGGCAGCATTTTGAGGATACCAATGTGGATATAGTGCCAGAATCACTATGTAGTCTTTCATAAATCAGTTTGCCGTTAAAGGGAATATGACAACTTCATGCAGAGGCGGGTCCGGGATTTCCGAAAGGGGAGGGCCGGGAGGAAGCCGGTCAGGGGAGGGCCGGGAGGGAAGCCGGTCAGGGGAAGACACCATCTGGACCAGAGGGATGCCACTACCGGGCAGCGCAAGCTATTAGGAGGTCGCTAAATGATATCACCGGGGCGTCGACGCTTACATCTTGGAGCTTGGGGGAGAGACGTGACGTTTAAGGGGGGTACCGATGTCATTTCAGGTGGCTCTGCGGCTCGATCTTAGCTGGGTGTATGCCCCCTCACTCCTCTGGAACCAGATTTACATTTCTCGGACTTGAACTCAGCTATCAGGGGCTTAGGCCATATAAAAACCCTGGCTTCATATTTCGCTTCTTCCAGAACTCATTTACCCTGAATAACGGTGCTTCATGGGTATACTTTGTGTTGAGCGGACTACTGGCACACCTCCCCTCCCCCTACAAACCTAAAGGCCGCTAGTGGATGTCCGGTGATGATTGGGACCAGGGTTGGACCAGTGGGGCTGGATTCTGCTCTCAATAAATCCTGTAAAAATTGTGCATCAATACATCAATCAATTAATCAGCATATTGTGAGTTCTAAGACAAATGTAGCTGTAGAACAAACAATTTCACGGTATGCCTTATCTCCTGGCTATGTAAGTATTGTATTGTATTGTAAGTGGCCATGTAATTTCATCATTTTTAAATTATTCATCTGTTCATCTATATTCCCTTTAACTTCAGTATCCCCACGTCTCCCTACAGGTGTTGACTTACTCGTCTCCACCGAGTCGGATTACAGTGAAAACGGAGCGGGCAGCCACCACCGCCTCCTACCTGCTCATCCACTCAGCTCGCGTGGCCGACTCCGGCCTTTACACCTGCAGCCCCTCCAACGCCGACGCTGCCAGCGTCAAGGTGCACGTGCTCGAAGGTAGGGAGTGGCCTGCCTTCGGGTGTATTCAATGCTAGGAGTGCTAAAGAAGCTTCATAAGACTAGTTTACACGTGCCGTCTCGGTCGACCACCAGTGAGCCCGGGATTTTCCTTCTTTCGCCGCATTTAACACGCACATCGTTCCTTCAGAACAACTATACAGGTATATTTTTGGTTGCTGACTCCGGTGGTGTGGTTTATTTTAGGCTATCTGACCATAAAACCTTTGAAATGTACGTTCTATAGAAAACAAGTGTATTTTGGATAAAAGAACACATTTTACTGAAAGTATTGCGTATGAGGTCATAAAAGAATCAACATTAATACGGATGCAATTAATCAGGCAATATGTCGACATAAAAACATTACGGCAATGCATTTCTCTGTTGCCCAAAAATGAATACAAGGACAAAATAGTGACTTCTGTAAAGAGCCTCAATTTTATGATGTCACTATGACGTAATGGGATGACATATTTTTGTCTGGCGGCCTTTAAAGAACGATAACATATTATGGGACAGGTGCTGAAAGTTCCATTTCTTTACCTATGAAGACTAAGAAGATAGACCCAGAAGTGTGAAGGGGCCTAAAAGGCGGCCATCTGCCAGGCGGGGTTTAAAACACGAATCAATGCGCCAATTGCTCGCGCAAGGAATGCATATTGCTAGGAACTGTATTATGAGGAGTTAGAAAGTCTTCAGTGGTCTTCCTTCATATAAATTACATCGCTGACATGGACGCTGGATATTTTTTGGAGGCCTGCCACTAGCTGAGGTCCGCCTTGGTTCAGTCAGTTGAGAGATAAAACACAATTTATGGCCAGCTGTGATCTACGGGCTGCACTGATAGACGGCTGAGCAGACGCTGATCAAACTGGCCAGTATCTTCTACCGCGGGGTAGACCGGGAAATGCCCGGGAAAAGCCTTAGTAATTCTAGTCATGCTCATTTTTGGAACGCGATGACGGCCGTGCGGTCTAGACAGGGGGGAGGTGGTGGCAAGTCTTTAATCTCGAAGATTCCAGAAAACTCTGAAAGGCATCATCATTCCAATCATACATTTCTTTCCATATATTTTATTACATATGTATATATATATATATTTTTATATACGCTTCGTTGAATATTACAGCTCCTTTGGCGTTGATTAGTTTTTTTCGGCCACTAGAGAGGAAGGAAGGCCACTAAAGAAACTAATCAACGGAAAAGAAGCTTTAATATTCCACGAAGCTTGAATTAAGAAAGGACTCCTTCCAAAATACTAGAACATTAACATATATATATATATATATATATATATATATATATATATATATATATATATATATATATATATATATATATATTCCACATCTTTATCTTCTTTTTAAGTTTTCACTGCAACTTCCGTCATAACTTCAGATTCCGTGAGTGGCTCATAGCTATAACATCTGAATTAGCCACTCGGACTGGAGCCTGTCTAGTATAAACAAAATACGATAAACCACGTTAAGTATCGATAATTACGGAACTCTCCATTCACCCCGCTTGGCATGGTACGTCAGTGATCAGAATTCGTTCAAAATAGCTGCATCGGAAGGTTCAAAGGCTCAAACACAGGTCAAGGGCTCAGCCAATTTTGTAACCAATATCCATTGATCCATCCATCCATCCCCATGCCTAGGTCACCGTTTATATATATATATATATATATATATATATATATATCTTATCATTTTCCTTGACATATATGTCGATTTGTCTATTTTTCTACAGCCCAATTCACTCCTGTGTATCACTTCTGTTCCCAGAGCATAATCTTCACACTGCTTCCCGAGTCACTGATATGTGGTTTGTGTACGAAATAATACTCTTTCATACCTCTTCATGAGTCACAGAGTGGGACCTGGTGGAAGTTAACGGTTCCTAAAAATACAAGTTTTCAAAGTATCCGGTGTGTTTCGATGAAATACATGTGGAAAAACTGCCGTGATCACTGACGCTTGCATTTCCTGTTGAGAGGGATGTTTTTGAACTGCTTCCCGAGTCTCAGACGTTGCATTCATGCTCCCCGAAATACTCATCGTCCCTTAACCCGAGTCACGGCTGCTTGATATTTCTGTTGGCAGAGATTTTCTTTTCACTGTTTTCCGAATTTCTAATGAGGCCATTTAATGTTCACAGAGAAGCGACCGGCGGGTTTGCAGACAAACTGGGGAACTCCCTCGCGTTCCGCCTGTTCAGTGCTGCTATTGGCATCAATAGCGAGGACGGTGGCGGCAACATGTCACTAAGAGCGAACTCAGACCCTTCAAACCACCCCGGCTCACCATTCATCTGGTGGTGACCCTCGCCATCAGGACGTAGAACATAATGTACAAGGCGAACACGTAGCTAGAGCGTGAAGTGTTCCAGTGTTCTTGCAATCTTGCAGAGAGTGTGGTGTTTCTAGAACTTGGGTCTGGTGCAGGCGGAGGGACACCAATTGATTGGCGTGTGAGCCTGCCGACTCCGTGCTTCCCGGACCTGCCTGTCGATACTTGGGACAAGCTTATTGCGGTCTCTGTGTGAAGTGGGCCGAGACTAATGGATGAAGGGACGCCGGCGCCGGTGGGTTATGAGTTGCAGAGCTGTACAGGAAGTCTGCTCTGTGTCAGAAATGTGTGGCCGCTGTAAATATGTGGAACCGCTGCTGCGGAATGTGAGCTAGACTTAGCGTGAATTCATCCCTGTATGTGCATTCTCATACAGCTGGTGTGAGTCGGTTTGCTCCAGCAGATAATTTGACATTGAGACTGATATTATATTTCTGAACTCCTGCCTCTCGTATTTTTTTCTCCAAAGTAAACAAAATTTTCGTTTAATCCAACCATGATATGAATAAATATTTAAGTGTCACGTGACAAAACATACAAAATCGTATTATTCTAACAAGGATCACAGAGTCAAGATCAGGTACAGAAAACAATATTGGAAAGAGAATATTGCAATAGTCAATTTGATCTCCTGTACTATCTTACGAAAGGGAAATTTGGAAAATCTTAAGACATTGAAAATTAATTCTACCAGACTTGCATGACATCTTCAAACGTGCATCAAGTGAAATGGTTCAACCCCTGTTGGCGTACCGCACCTTGGCGGATCCAGGAGGCAAGGGGGCACGTGCCCCCATCGACCCTCGGCGCCCCCTGAAACGGTTACGGCGTCCCCTCCCCCCTGAAAGGTCGATGGTTCCCCCTGAAATGTCGCTTCCCACTCCCCCCCAGAATGCGAATATCGGCGCCCACCGGAAGAATTTTGCGCCCATCTGATAGGTTTTGCCAGTCAAAAGTGGCACCCCCGGACCGGATGCCCCCTCCCCCAAAAAAGGTACCCCCGATCGGCAATCCTGGATCTGCCTATGGCCTCGTATGTTTGTACTACGTTAATTGATGACCTCTGGTGTGATTTGGTTACTAGTCAATATTAGCTCAAAAGCATAAAGCTCCCGGTGGGTGAATAGCCAAATATTAGTGGCAATGTCATATTCTAACAACATTTCTGACACTCTTACAGAATCTGCGCTGTTGCTGTTGATGGCCTGCTTTAGTATAATTTGCCCGTGTTGAATGTGTATTTTTGTCATCCTTGGTGCAGAACCAATTTCATAGCATTGTAAAATGATGTTACTGTAATTCGGTGCGGTAATACTGTAATTCACAGACCACCATAAGCCGATGTAAGACTTGCAGTTTCACAAAGTGGGTCAGAGCATGTCATTCATTCCTCCTATCATGTAGTGATAACCGTTTAAGAAATCCATGTTGAGACAATTCTGATATTTTTGTGAAATAAATAGAAAGTTTGTGTTATACTTTCTCAAGATCTTCTTTATAGTGAACGCATCATCAAAATCATTGAAGCAAATGTGTTAAGACTGTGTAGACACGGGTTTCCTCGCATGAATGATATCATATATAAACAAAATTGTGGAGTAACAAACTTTTAGATGAGCAAAGGTCGCTAGGTAGTGCTGAGCACTCGCTCAATTCCTGAGGCAAGTGTCCTGGGTTCGAGTCCCGGTGACTTTCCTGCGTTGGTTGGTGTTGGTGTTTTAGGGCACTTCGGCTGCCAGGGCCATATAGCAAATCGTAAGATACGACCTGTCTTTATATTCATTCCTACCGAAACGGCAATTTTCTCCGATAAAAATACATTGAAATATTTGCAACATGATTAACCGTAATATCAATATTATAATAATTATCATAGCGTTAGGAATTTCATGAGGGCAAACGCTGCGACTCCGACGGAGTTCTTCAATTTATGTCCTTCACTGGTGATTTGTAAAACGTGTAAGATGTATTTCATCATAAGGATTACCATCCACACATGCATTACCATCGCTTCACTACTTGAACAAGTCATCCATCGGGGGAAAATGTGATCTTATCTATCTATGAATATATGCACCATACAAGTTCATCTTTTTCCGGCCTCACAAACATTTAAATGGAGACACCGTTTACAAACTGGAAGCTTCCTGAAGAGCATTATACTTTGCATTCAAGGTTTCCATCCTGATAGGGTCCCTGCATGGCGAATATCTACGTTGGCAAAGAACGCACCAATAAATCTCATGTCTCAAAAGCTTCGCCGAATGGCCCTCTTCATCCTCATTCTAAGTGAACGAGTTAATCAGCAGGCATCCAGCAAAGGAAAATATGAAATATTGGTGTCATTAGTGTTCACGGTTAATGGCCACCAGTGGCCAAATTAGTGTTAAAACTCTCACAGCCGAACATTTCCTACCATCTTGGATTAATGAGGGCACTGCGAGGTCGTCCGTGAGCCTGCAGGCTGGGACGCAAGTCAAACTTTCGAGCTATCGGTTAGATTAAAAAAGTTGGTATCCCTTTGCTGTGTCACAGTGCCAAGCAATGGATTGAAGTGATTCCGTCCCACCTCAGCTATTTAGCTGGTTTTGAATATATCTCTTACTTCCATATATGTCATTGAATATGAATGTTGATTATCAGGTTTTGGATCGGAAATGCATCCCCTGATCAAATAAACAGACATAAAACTCTTTAAAAAATATACCCCAAAAAATATTGAAAATGGAAATCAATGATGAAACGCGAATGCAAACAGAATCAGCCTGACACCCAATTTTGCTTCCTTGGCCTGCTTTCTGATCATTAGTGCTTACGCAGGCATCCCGATTACAAATGAGGGTTATATGAATCTACCAGATACGGTGCGATACCATGTTTCCACAAGGTGGTATAACACCCGGTCAGGGTGGGTCCGACATGTGGGACATGCTTCTGATTTGTTCAGGTCAGGTGAGGTTTGGATGAGGCTAATGCAGCGGCAACTATCTTGATGCGATGTAGTTGTAGATCATGCCACGTAGATCGTTTCAGTCATTTTACGCTTAGCTTGATTCGGATTAGTATATTTCATGGTTGAGAGATTCTGCTTTTGGTTTGCTTACGGCTCATTGCATCCAGGAATTTGTTTTGGATATACAACACTCACAGCGAGCTGAAGACCAGGCTAAGGTTTAACCATCCTCGACCTCCGCCGTCGCTTTAGCTGAGACGTCACCTCAGATATATGTGCATGTCTGATGAGGCACCGCCGGAGTTTCCCGCTCTTCCACATTGGGTTTTGGTATATAGAACGCCATGGAGCAGATATCCGCATGGATTCCCAATCGCATTGGATTGACTTGGATTGAATTGAATTGGATCGCATTGGATTGTATTAGCCAGACCACCTGGTGTGTTCGGGTCTAGATATAGATCTGGATCTGGATAAGTCCCATTACTGTGGATTTAGTTGTATCTGTTGGCTGTGAGTTGTATTGAGATCGATAATCATTTTATGCAAACGGACTGATCTGGATCGGTCAGGGAAAGCTTTGGATATAGGCGGTAATGGGTCTGATTGTTGGGCGATAATACACTCCACCGTGGAAATCTCCGTCATATCGACTGCCTCGATGGGTGGCGCTTGGTTCCGAATCCCACCCGCCAGTCGACAATACGCGGCCGTCTGGGGTTGAGTGGTGGCCATTCGCTCTGGATTTGGCACCAACTTGCTGCATGGAACCACACCCTGCTCTGGCCGTTTTAGAAACGTGCATGAGGTTTCAGCAAGTCAAGGTTGGATCTGGACATCGCGGGGCTTGAAGTGTGCATAGTGTGATCTTTCCATAAATATAAAAACCTAAAATATCTTAGTTGACTCTGTTACCCCATACATTGAGTCAATTTCAGAATTCGACTGCATGAGAGTGATACACTTGAGTGCAAGTGCTTCCCTTTGGATGGAGATCTTCAGCGCGGTCCTCTATCACCTCGCTCTGATGGTATACCGGCGGTGGTTTCTATGAAAGTTGAAGGCGCTATCACTGCTTCTCTAAGTATCGCAGGTCGACGGAGTGGTTCAAACTTGACTCAGAAGTTGGAGATGGTAAAGCACTTTCAGCACAGTTTGCATTTTGTGTTCGTATCACCACCGATTTCCGAGATCGTAAGGAGGTCGATCAGACCCTCCCAGATGGTTTATGGCACAAAAAGAGCCCTGGCAGTGCCAGGTTATATTTTATTAAGTCAGTTTTTTTCAGAATACAGCTGAATCCCTCCTTAACACCCGCACTGGAGGGGGGTCTGGCACTAACGCGCACTGGAGGGGGGCCTGGTAGGCCCCCCTCTAAGATCTCGGAAACTAAGAGGGTTAGAAAAACGCCACTTGGTAGGTGGGTGGGGGCTATGGTGGTCTACATGATGACCAATTTTCATTGACCTAGGTCAATATCTTCAAGGTCAAACGAGGTCGTAGAGGTCAAATATTGGCCATGCTGGTATCGATTGATAAATGCTGTTATTATGCAGGAAAATGGCGGGAATAAGCTAAAGGCGGACAAGGTTCATAGAGAAGAGGTCTCAAAGAGGCTTCCCCACAACTTTTGGGTCAAGGTCGTTCAAGGTCATTGACCTTAAAGGTCACCATATGGTATACTATTTATTATTTACACTTTGACTAACACTGTAGCCACTGTTTGGCGGGAAATGAGGATTTACCTTTCCCAATGACCTTTGACCCTGACCTTTGACCTTGACCTTTGTATTGGGGTACCCTACCGATGACGTCATAGCATAATATATGTCAGACGGGGTAACGTCATTTGGCCGGACGCGCAGTGGTCAGTGACCTTGAAAGTGCAGATATGACCTTGACCTGTGGCCTTTGACCTTGACCTTGACTTTCATGTGAAGTGACCTTGACATATAGTCCCGCTTATATGACGTTATGACGTCACCACTCGGTCTTCAATGCAAGCTAACTGGTCCGACCGCGCGTTTACGGCGATCTCAAAATGCAGGTCTGACTTTGAAAGCCTATAAGTCAAAAAATTTTCGGCCGATTTTCAAAAAGTCTTCACCAATCGACGCGCTATTAAATTCTGTTAAATGTGGCCAGGTTTCGTTTTTCCGCTGCAAGCGATTCTCCGGCCACCTCGGAAAAACAGGTGGGGGGGCCTCCGAGGCCCCCTCCAGTGCGCGTGTTAACCCTCGCCCTACCAGGGGCCATCGATGCCTCCTAAGGTTTTCCCGGAATAACAGAGAAACAACGAGGCGTAGCACCGCGGTTGCAGGCTCTATCTCTCACCCCATAATTTTTCCACCATACTTGAAACTCTTTACTCCGGGTCACCCAAGGTCAGGTCACCAGGCGAGGTCAACCGGCTGTATTTGTGAGTTTAGAACACTGAACGGATTTTTAGCATCTGAGAAGCCACTCTAACGATGGGCGTGACCTAGCCTGGTCGCTGGAGCGCCCTAAACCCCAACACACACACATACACACGCACACACACACACACACACACACACACACACACACACACACACACACACACACACACACACACACACACACACACACACACACACACACACACACACACACACACACACACACACACACACACACACACACACACACACACGCACACATGCACACACACACACACACACACACACACACACACACACACACACACACACACACACACACGCACACATGCACACACACACACACACACACACACACACACACACACACACACACACACACACACACACACACACACACACACACACACACACACACACACACACACACACACACACACACACACACACACATACACACACACACACACACACACACACACACACACACACACACACACACACACACACACACACACACACACCAACACACCAACACACCAACACACCAACACACCAACACACCAACACACCAACACACCAACACACCAACACACCAACACACCAGCACATGCACTCACGCACGCACACACACACGCACGCACGCACGCACGCACGCACGCACGCACGCACGCACGCCCGCACGTACACACACACAAACACACACATACACACATACACGCACACACACACACACACACACACACACACACACACACACACACACACACACACACACACACACACACACACACACACACACACACACACACACACACACACACACACACACACACACACACACACACACAAGGTCACCTCACTTCAACTTTTGAGCTCTACCATAGCTACATTTCTAAGCTGATGGATTTGAAACTTCCTGCACTTCATGGCCCCTTCAGGGTCTGAAAAATTTATATCTGGGATTTTTCGATTTCATAACCTGATATCAGGTCACGAGGTGACCTCTCTCATTGAAGAAGCATGGGAAAAAGCGGTCTTATGGTCTAAAAGTCACAAAAATGATTGAAAATGCTCAGGTTGCTCATAAAATCCTTCTTGGACACCCTTTTTACGGATCCCAGGGGCGATATTTTCCCTTTGACCTATTTGAGGTCATCACAGGTCACCAGGAGTAAAACAAGTATTTTGACGATAACTTTGACCTAATCAAGCTAGAGCACTGAATCAAACGTTATCGCTTATGTCTTGTCACTGGATTTTATTTTATATACGACAAGGTCACTTTTTGGCCTTTTGTGACCTCAGGTCATATTATATCACGAGGTGACCTCTAGAGGTCAAACCACTGGCGGTAGATCATTATGTTCCACATAGCGGAACAAGATCCAGCATTTTACTATCAAATTTACATTACCAGATTGCAATGAAATTAATGGCATGATAGCTCTGCCGAGTTGCCCAGAAAACGGGTTATTTTAGCATTGTATATTTTAGCAGAAATAGCCTACCGTGACCTAACTTGACCTCTGGAGGTCAAAGCATTGACCTGAGTGCTTAAGCATGTGGATTAAAATCTTACTGAATCCACGCAAGCCTTCTAATGCAGTTTGCCGATTTGCGTTAACCCCCATATTTTCGAAGTTAGAGGGGGCCATCGGTGGCCCCCGGCGGTGGGGCGAAGGTGGCGCCTGACCCCCGGTGGGGCGCCGGTTAAATTGTTGATTATTTAGTAAGATTATGAATATTACAAAACAAGCATCAACAAGATCACTGTTAGAGCCGTGTCGATGTTGTTATGCATCAGAACAGCGGCTTCTTATAGACTAATAGCATGGGCTTATCCAGCACGGGCCAAAAAAGTATGTCAGTGTGTCACCAGTGAAAATGTCAAACCATAAATGTGTCACTAACCCAGGGTGCAAAATGAGACACGTTTCGCGTTAGTAGGATATCAATTGATATTCCTGGGTCATCCTAGTTGTTAAAAAAACATTGCGGGTTCAAATTGCAGTTGCCAATGTCGGCGCTTGGTTTCGTTATTGGTCTGGAGGAAACATGTTTGTCACCTTGCCCACCTTGGTCTGTCATCATTTATAATTAAAAAATTGTAGGTTTTTCGACCCCTGTTATCCAGAGCGAATTGTAAATTCCTCCTCCCCCCATATAGATACTCGGCGTAGCTTCATTCCTCCAGCATCTCTAATGCAACTTGAGAAAGACCACAGATGCAGACTTGTTTTTATAGCTATACCCGGTCATGGCCGGCGAGAAAACTACCAACCGATTTTCTAAATTTGTGTACCAACCGAAGTGCCCAACGACTATCTTTGACATTAGCAAATCACGTGTATCAGCTTTGAACCGTTCACCAGCCATATTGAAAAATTGGACCAGGTGACGCCTCAGAACCCTGACTCATCCAAAGGGAGTGCTGTAAGGACTTTAGGCTGAGTTGCACCATAAGCCCTGGATGGGTATTCTTAAGCCTGTACAGTACTATCCAGTAAGATCAAAATCGTCTAAGCCAGCTGAGAACAAACTTCAACCATTAAGATGGGATTGAGGAAGCAGCTGTGTGACTCTGTGGCCAGTGCTTCGCCAGCTTCTACTCATAGTAGAGCGCTCTCTCCGCGCACATACAAAAATACACCTCATCAAACTTGTCCGACTAATACCGACGCAGTTCTACGATCCACTCTGAGGCCGACATTGGGAAGACGTGGGGGGAGGCAAGTTCCGAACAGTGACGATAGCATCAGACTCGGCTCATCGACAAACTTAGCGACGTGTGCCACTCAGCTGAACTTGCCGCCGCTGCCACTTCTGCACACTACAAACTTTGGCGGCGACCGTGCTCATTGTGAGGCCGAGTACTGTCCAATGAAAGCAGCTGGAATTCAACGACAGCGTCAACGACCGCTTGGAGTGGCAAGCTTCCGCTCGTGTATCGAGTGCTACCGCGGGAAGAATTGGCACCCGGTTGGTCCTGCAAATGACACTTTTCGAGGCCCCTTCCGGTGCAAGCGTTTGCCGCCTCGAAAGGCTTGGGCCGACTTACGTCCTACGTGAAATCTGTTTTTTTTCTAGCGCCGAAAATGTTAGATCCAAATGTTAAACTTCATTCGGGGAGTTGCTCGTTCGGGTGGTGGGGTCGGGGTCTTCGTGACAAATCCCTTGATGACTTACCTACGTGAGACTCCGACTCCAAAAACCGAACCGGGGACAACTTGGACAAAATTAACAAAAGAGTTATGCCCAGTTTTCTTAAGCATTGTATATTTGAGTGAAAACAGCCTATTGTGCCTAACTTGACCTCTGGAGATCAAGCCATTGATCTGAGTGCTTAAAGATGCGAAGTCATTTCTCACTAATTAACGCGAGCTTTCTAATGCACTTTGCAGATTTTCGCTAACCCCCATATTTTCGAAGTTGAGGGGGCCATCGATGGTCCCGGTGGGGTGAAGGTGGCGCCAGACCCCCGGTGGGGCGCAGGCTAACATAATTGTGTTTTCACATATGCCTGTATCAATATCTTGCAGTCTAACCTCAATTGGAATAAAAATTAAGGGACCACAAGGTTGTTTGCACAGTTCGGTCCAATTCACTCTATTTGGCACATCCTTACAGAACAAGGTTTTTTCATGCAATGCGTCAAGTAGATAAAAAATACGATAAACATATCAAAAATAAACGTGTAAACAGGAACACTCCTAAAAGTACAACACTTCTTTCCACATCCACATGTGTTTTTCTCATTTGCGTTCATAGGTGGTCACTAAACCTTTACCATTGACGGATCTGTGCTGACATTCATAAATCAGCATGGAACTCCTCCTCACTGTTATCATTGCACCGTAGACACGTACAGCCTCTCGTGGATAGGGGCGTTAACCTCTCAGCTGCTGCCCCAGGCGGAGCGCTGCTCCGTGCAGCCATCAGGAGGCACTGCAGCTGATTTGCATATTGCGGGAGAGCCGTGCCCCAGCCAGTGCAAGCCCAAGATTACCAACGTCTGTGTGATAGCTAGTGGACGGGAGGGTGAAGTACCGTGAGAGTTGTGGAAAAAATCCTGGTTTTGTGCTGCTACTACTATTAGTGGACCGAGGAATGGACTTTGGGTGAGGCCATTTGGCTTAGGGTTTTGGTAAGCTGTAAGGGGCTAGGGGTAAGGGTGTGGAATGACTTCTCGGGGTGGAAATTACTGTTGAACGGGGCGGAAATGAGGTGATGCTTGCAAGCCCAAGCTTGGAGTCAGCAAAACTTATACTTTTGTTTGTACAATGTTTTCGTTTTTGCTAAAAAAATGGCGTATTCCTTTACATATGTTTTGCATTTTGTAGTCGATATCTCACTCAGGTGTGAACGGTTTAGGCTCAGATATTCAGATATATTCAAACAAGGTCCACTCAGGAGGGCTTTTCACTTGTCCACGTCGACATGATAAAACAAAAAAAGATGACGTAAAAGACATAAAATCAACACCTATGCACTCGCACATCACGCAGCACCAAAACACACATCACATCAGTCCAACCATGCCGGAGATTTTATAAAATTCCTAAGACTGGTCTTAAAATGTGGATCACCCGGCTGAAGCCCACTCTGGTTTAATACTGCCACCCCACGATAGGACAGACGCCGGCGGCCGGACTCCGTGCGTATCAAAGGGAGGGTCCACAATGCGGCGCCGCGAGTGTCATGTTGGTGCAATTGGCTGGCCCTCCTGCCAAAAGTCTGCCACACATATTCCGGGAGTCCAGTCACTACAATCCGTTCAACGGCACGCACAGTCGAGAAACAAGCCAGCTGCTTGGCAGTAAGCCAGCCAAGCTCCGAAATCGCGTCAGATATGTGGTCATATCGCCTCCGACGAGTCACAACTCGTGCAGCAAAGTTTAATATTTTCTGGACACGGCGCAATTGCACCTCTCCACAAGAGCCGTAAATAGACATACGATACCGAATGATAGATAAAACAAGTAATTCCACAATGACCTTGAGGGCGGCGCGGGGGATTACGTGACCAGCATGGTTAAGCGCTATTAGAATCCTGATACACTTCTTTGACATAACATCAATGTGTGACTGATAATTCATGTTTCTATCCATGGTAAAGCCCTATATTTTTAACGACTCTGGCATCGGGAATTTTGGTACCGCAGAAAGTGATGGCTACTGGTGGAATTTCGCGAAGCATAGCCGGCGTACCGAGAACCACCATCTGGGTTTTCTGGGCATTAACCTTCATGCCATTGGCACAAAACCATTGGTACATGGTGCAGAGGGCGACCTGCATACGCGCAAACAACTGGTCCAAATCACATTTCTTACCACTGACGATAATCTGTGTGTCGTCAGCGTACTGGACCACAGTCACGTTGCTGCCAACACAAAGACTCAAGTCATTGGCGTACAACATGTACAATAAACAAGACAAGGGTCCACCTTGAAAAATTCCTATGTTATTTTCACGTGTTCTAGACACTGCGCAGGAACCGTCTGCTCCACTGCGTACCTGGACTTGCTGGGTGTGTCCTTCAAGATCACTGCGAAACCAGTCTGTTTCGACGCCATACAAAGATAGTTTTTCGAGCAATTTCGAGTGAGGAACAACGTCAAAGCATTTAGAGAGATCCAAGAGCACTTACATAGAAATTTCGCCTTTGTCCATGGCCTGGAGTACTGCATCTGTAATGACATGAAGAGCAGACTCAGTAGAGTGAAATTTCCTATAGCCGTGTTGCGCGTCCGAAAGCAATTTGTTGTTTTCTACGTATTGAGTAAGCTGTTTTTGCACAACACGTTCAACCAATTTGGAAATGGCCGGAAGGATTGATATAGGTCGAGTGTCAGATGGCTTCGCAGCTACCTTGCCTTTCGGAATAGGTGTTACGAGAGCGTGCTTCCACTCCCTCGGAACTGAGCCAGTAGCCAAACTAGTATTAACAACATTCAACAGAGCTGGTCCTAACCCGAAAAAGAACTTTTGGAGCATATAAATGCTAACACCATCCGTACCGGAAGATTTTGATGGTCGCATTGATGCCAAAGTGATGCAAAGAGCCTGCAAGTGGATTGGTTGAATTTTAAAAGAACAGGTCGGTACTCGAGGTAAAAAAGTTGGGACAACTCGGGTGGCTGGAGGGACACTGGCCGCAGTGGTCGGGCCAATCGAAATGTAAAAGTCGGTAAGCGCGTCAGGCGTGATGTTGGGTATGGACACACTGCTGCTTACTGCCTCCAATCACCGGTCGCAGCACCCGCCACAAGCCGCCGCGCCCTCCCCGGCTGATCTCCCTGGTGTACAACAACACAGAGTCACAGCGGACAGCCGCGCGGCAGAGGCGGTTCAAGCGGGCATACTCCGCACGATCACTAGTACACAGAGCTGCTCGGCGGCGCCGAAGCAGACACTGCGTTTCCGCCGATACAGGCGGCGAGTTAATCCGGCGCGGTCGAATGGGGCGAAGAGGTGCAACTTCGTCAAGCCTAGTGAGAAAAATATCACGAAAAGCATGCCACTTGTCACCCGGTGTCTCACCACAAAATACAGGCATCCAGTCAGTCTCGCACAACAGATGGTTAAACACTGTAGAGTCGACTTTGTTAATAGCACGCCTAAAAAATGTTCAAAACGTGAACGGCAGCACTTTGCGTCTCCTGAGTCAAGATTATCCGGCTAAAATCGTGCGGACTACCATAGTGGCATCTAGTAACCCCAGTACGCTTCACAAGGTCAGGCCGGTTGGTAGGAATAATATCTAGCAGGCTACTAGCAGGCCGGTAGGTGGTACGGACTCTGTTTATTATTTCAAGATTATAACCAGCAAACAAAGTTTTGATGCCATTAGAGTTATCACGTGCAGATCTCAAAAGACAGCGATTAAGATCACCTGTAATCACCATGGTTGAACGCGGATGACTAGAAAGCATGAACTGAATCTGGCCCTCGAGATCATCGAAATCAGCACGAATCTGCCGCGCACTGCTAACAGGAACCCTATAAGCAGATGCAATGAGGACAGTCTGGTGTTTGTCAACATGAACCAATGCCCACATGATCTCCAAGTTCGATCCATCAACACCGGTCGCAGGTGTCGGTAGTAGCTCACACTTCAGATGATCTCGCACCAGCACAGCGACACCACCCCTGCCTTTCGGTAACTTGAGCTCTGTTGGACGGTCACGGCGAAAAAGCTGGTATCCATCGATGGTGATAAGTCTGTCAGGTACGTTCGGTGTCAACCACAGTTCACAGAGGGCCAAATGTCAAAACCATACGTCCCGTAGATGTCAGTGCGCAGCTCAGGCAACTTGGGTTTCAACGACTGTATGTTCAAGTGTCCGATTATAAGTTGACCAGCACCGGTGTCGCCATGGCGGCCCCAGTTGACTCCGCCCCGCCGGCCACGTCGCCTGAGTGCGCCCCTGCTGTTCCGATTGTAGCGATCCCCAACCGCGGCAGCAGCAGCGTCAGCAGGCACCGGCGCCCGAAGCAGCCTGGGGCGACTGTTGACATCAGCTGACTGTCGAGCTGTCCGGTTAGGCCACGGTGGCGGGGCTGGCCTTGCAGCATGCAAAAGGACATGCGTGGCCTGCAAAAGCATCAGTGTGCCGACCAACAACTCCATGGGCCTGATGTCACGAAGCGCAGACATGTCAGGTGACAGAAGTGTCCACTATTAGAGAGTCCAGTCAATGGAAAGAAATCACTCCAGGCAGGTTTTATCACCAGTCACAAGTGCTCAGATTTCTCACTTAGTCTAAGAACTTGCACACCCAGCACTCTCACAGGTTCACTCAGGGCACACACTCAGTCCTCTATCCTCGCAGCCAACACAACTCGGGGTAGTGGGCAAGGTGGTTAGGAGAGCCGGGAGCGCGTGCGACCCTCGGCGCGGCGCTGACCCGACTGAGGGTGGGGGAGGCAATGATGCTTTTTTGGAAGGGTCTGTGGTTTTCTTGGCTATCCATGGATCTACCAGTGTTTATTATGTTTTCTGTGGATTTACAGCCTGAATACTGATATCAATGCGAGGGAAGGTAAGAATGAATCAATAATACTGTGGCAAGATTGCTATATCAAGTCTGTGACCAGTGCAAGTTCAAGAAGCAATCGACCTGGTTTTAAACTGTTTTAGAGCAATTCTTCTTGCAAATGCTGATAAAGTAATCGAAAAGAAAACAAATAAACTTAAGAACAAGATTCCAGCGACATTGGACAGCGCCTACAGAAAAGCAGACTCAACAGAAAAATAGGAGTGCCTTCGGACTGGCAGTTATTCTAAGCCAAATGCAGAGCCGAGGTAAGAATGGCCCTATACCCGCTCGCTCGCCATCGGTTTTGGTGTATCTGTATAGTCAGACCCTTTACATCAGCATTTAGTGCCTACGTACTGATCGTTTACGTCGAGATAATCACTCCTCTCTCTCTCTCTCTCTCTTTCTCTTTCTCTTTCTCTCGTTTTAAACCCAACAAACCTTTTTCTTTTCAGGACATACTTTTGGGTATTTTTGGTAAAAAATTGGTTTGCCACAGGGAAAATAAATAATTTTCAGGCTTCTTCCCGTAAATAAATCAGGGTGGCCCAGGACTCAACATGGGAAGCGGAGAGAAACTTGACTAAGACTGTGGCAAAGGGCTGGATTAAGGCGAGCAGGAACGTGACCTGCCTTTCTTGGAGAAAGGAACACACTGTTGATAGGGGAAACCTGGGGTTGGAAAACTAACAATGTGCAGTATACATATACACTTATATATATATATATGTATATCCTCGTTTTGTAAAATCTCATCGATGCCGAAACTTGGCGGATGATTCTGCTCCGTTCTTTACAGGTTTTTGCAGGTTTTAGCGTATAATTCATGCCTACATCATTTAGAGGGTCGATAATCTGCTCCTACATGGGAGGAGGGGAGTAGGGCCCCTAAGTTTCTCCCTTTGAATTCACCGGTATTACTCACGATTGGGGTCCTGAATTTTAAAAGATGTTTGGATCAGAAAGAGTACACAGCTTAATAGCAGGATAGGAAAATCCCTACTGCCTCTTGGATATATCTTATATCATAAAGAAAAAATTTTTGACAGCATATCAAAATAATGATTCCAAGGATCCTCCCACCAAAGAGACAGTCTAACTTCCCACTTTCCACGCAAAAATTTTAGATTTCAGTCAGATTGAAACACTAACTAATAACAAATCATATTGGGAGCATGAACAGATGGTAGGTCACCCAAATCTGAACAGTTTTTCACAAGAGTAGTTTTCTGCCGGCAAAGATTTGTCTTTAACCTCAAACTAACTGCCATTTTCAACTTTTCGACCAATACCAACGCTATTAAATAACGTTGGAGCAGAGCTGAATGGTATGTAACGAAACTGCCTAGCAGAGAAAAAAAGGCCCTTGAATGGTATAGAACGAACCTAATGCCGAAGCATTGCCCCGAGTTGATATCTATTGGGTTACCTTCCAGTTCAGGGAATTGTGACTGGTAAGGATATTTCGAACTAATTTGGGCGGTGGTTCCTATACAGTGGCGGATCCAGGGGAAGGCATTTGCACCCCCCTCCCTCCAACGGAAAAGCTCGGGACAAAATTATGTTTTGCCTCTCCCAAGCAATCGACCACCTTTTTTCCCCGACTCCTTTTTAGTTTATGAGCAAGATTCTGCTGCTTCAACTTCAAACAGAATCATTTAGGTCCATCGTAAATATTTGGCCTTGAATAGGGAAAAGGATCTTGGGACCATATTTTTCACCCGTGGCGCTTCTTTTTTTTTGCTTTTCGAATTTGGTTTGCCCCTCCCAAACAGACCGGCTAGACCCGCCACTGTTCCTATAAATAAATTATTCCTGCTGAATTGTGTTGCTGAACTATTTTCCCAAGCTGTTGGACCACCTATTTTTGACTGGATGAGCTGCATGAGCATCATGGTGTTGCAGACTGCCTCGCATTTCGAGAAGTATGATGATTCGCTGGTCAAGATAATCCATGGTATGATACTGAATTAAAATTCATGGGTTCGTTTCAAAATTAAGGTTCCACGAAAAAATGCAAATGACATTTAAATACAATCCACAGCTCGCCTGCCAATAACATAATTGACGCATCTTGCTGTTGCAGCACGATGCCAGCTTCTGGAAGGAATTGCGGCCTTCACCGTTGTTCTGCTGTTGGCATCGACAGGCACCGTAGGTAAGGCGGCTGACTCCTCTATCCCAATAACAAGTGTTTCACCACGGAAGCTAGACCACAGTCGCTTACTGATGACACCCATCAGTCGTCGAGATTTACACGCTGGAGTCTTTATCTATGATTGAGCCCAAATCCGTGTTAATTGCTTCAGCGCTCTCTTTTTCCCTCACTCTATTGGGAATATTTCGGATGTTATAGGGCAGCTTACGTGTAAGTTGTGCGGGGATAGTGATCGCTAATAAATTCTGGTTTATTCCTGTGCTAATAAAGTGGGAAATGTGCGGGCACTATCTTACGCAAGTTCAGCACAATACAATGTAACTCTGACTTACCAGCCCTTTCTCGGTTGTGTGCACTGGGTTGGTTTTTATAATTTCTGAAGAGAACGATGATAGTCTGGAGGGAGACATTGCCCCCGATTCACTCCATTTTTCACTTGCTCGTGCCTGAATTACTACTTGAAAGACCTGCCAAGTCTGTGGCATCATACGGCAAGGAATTGTGTTGTCCTTGTTTGTGAATCATGTTGTTGTTTGAGTTTGGACTAAGCAATTATTAAAAATAGGAGCTAAACAAATATGAACAATATGAGTTTAAATAATTGACATTTTTTTCTGGTCCCCATCACTTGTCAACTATGCCTTAAATCACTATTTTGGTATATTTGTTACTTAGTGTCATTGCTGCCCTATTTTGCCTTCTTGAGAGCTCCCTCCTGCAGGGACTTCTCGGTATTTCCTCCCATCTGATATTGTTTCAAGGTTTGCACATAGGTACTCTGAACTGAAAGAAGAAAATGCAAGATATTTGACCATGCCACTACGGAACTCTCAAGTTTCAGTGACAGCTTTGATTCAGGGTATAGGGTATATAGTTTTGTCCAGCAGTTTTTCCTAGGGAATGGTGAATTTCTTCGAGGATGCTACTCTGAGGTATGCGGATAGACGACATAGTTCCAGTCGGCTACCTATTGCATTTCAAGGCCAATTTTATTGTGTTTTGGGAGACTGCTGCTTCCACACCAGTCTCAAAACCCCCTATAGAGAGTTAAAAGGGAAACATGTGATCCTTCACTGGCCTGGTCATATCACAGATGACTTCGCTGCAGAGTTGTGCGGCACTTAAGGGCGACTTTCTCGGCGAAGTTGCTGAGTCATTGGGTCAATAAGCTCGCTGAGTTAATTGGTTCGATCAAGAGCAAGTGAATTTGTTTATTTGTGTGAGAGGCTGCCTTATCCACTAGTTTCTTTTAACAATTTCAGAATGTTATTTTACGGAGTAAAAATCACGTATGAGTCAGAGCAGAAGTGTATATTAAACTTGACTTGCCTACGACTCAAACATAATTTTGGACCGATAAGACAGTTGTTGGGAACAAATGTGACGAAAATGCCGAATTAAGCAGGCCAAAAATTCCACAAATATAAAACTAATCTACCTATCTCACCAAACCAATCGCACCAAGAATCCACAGCTTCCATTTATTCCGGTCCTTGAACCACGCTCAGCCCTGCTCTGGGGAGTTATGAAGAGGTCGCTCAATCCTCAGCATTGTATTGATTACGCTGGCATGTGTATGCCATTTAAACTGGGGATGCTAGGTCACCGTTAAGCACCTGTTTCAGGCTAAATTTTTATGGCGATGCATTAGGGCGCGAGGCAATACAGTTGCAAAGCCTAGCACTGATCATGTGAAGCCAAAACAAACCACGGAGAGAGAAAACTATGTTTATCATAGTACAACAGCGACCTTTGTATTTTTAACCTATGCCATTATACAAGTATTACATGCACCAACGTGTTTTGAACTTCTTCTTGGGGAAAACTGCAATAGTCCTGAGAAAAAGATCACGTGTTGCCCAGTAACTGAAAGCCAGCGCAAGTCGTAGATACTCCATTTATATTGTTGGAAACTACTTTAAATTAACTCATGTTCATACTGTATTAACTTCTGTGAAGATGTCCAGAAGCACGCATATCTGATTGTGTTATGGCAAAGGCGTATGAATGCACCATTATCATGTAAAGATCCGCCGACGTAAATGCATGCATTGGCAAACGTGGTAATAAGCACATGCATCAAAGTCATTCGTGTGAGATGTTCCCCGGCCCAGTTTCTATAATAAGAAGAGTTTGCAGCTCAAGCAGTGCTGTCGGTTACTAACATTGGTTTCGAGCTAGACGAGTTTTGCTCCGATGCGTACGGACCGGGCGGATATTAGATGCCATCTGGGTCTTGAGAAAGTTGTAATATAGTAGCAGCACGTGGCCAAGGGGCGTCACCACGGAATATATCATACATATATTATATATATATTATATATCATTGACCTGGTGACCTGACCTAGTGCAGCCCGGGGTAAAAATTTTTTAGGGATAGTGGGAAAATGATAGGGTGAGAGGTAGACATTTCAACCGCTTCGCTGCGACTCGTCGTTCTTCGGATAGTCTGAAAAAACCTTATCCCCCGGTGGGGCGAGGGTTAAGCCATACATGTTGAGTTAAGACAGCTTTGATACAGCCCCATCGATTGAAGTCGACAGACACATGACATCTAACCTTCAGCATACTTTCCTAGACCTGAATAATTCTGTAATGATTAACACATCAACGCAGGGACTGAACTCCGGAGCCTGGTGACGTAGCGTTTCCAGATGATTTGTTATCTATCAAAAGATGGAGAGATATTTTTTCCTTTCTTGTCAAGCCCTAACTAAAGTTAGTGTTATTTCCCACAACGTATCTGTAAACAAGGGTTGAATGCTGTGCACCACTGGAGGGGTGTTTTCCGAGGGAGTGTCGGCTATTCAGCGCGACTCTACACACTGGCAGATTTTTTTCTAGCTGGTCTTCTCCAACGGCCGGGGATGTAAAGACCTCCAGGGATGAAAAGTCGCGCCGGCCAAATCTACGGGTCCAAAGTTTGAAAAAGAGAAGCGTCGACGTAGCATCGCGTTTACGACTTTTTGGACCTTATTTTCGGAGTCGATCTTGTTATCATGCTCGTGACCTCAGAGGTTTGAGAAACAGGGTTTCATAGAAAGAGTGTGCAACTCCATTACGTTTAACACGCGCGGGGAGAGGGCTCTGGTTTCAACGCGCAGTGGAGGAGGGGGAGGGGATCATAAAGAGCCCGCCCCTCCCTGAGATCTCAAAAACCAAGGACGATGGTGATCTACATTATACGTAAGTTTCAATGGCCTAGGTCTTCAAGGTCTTCAAGATCTTCAAGGTCAAACGAGGTAGTAAAGGTCAAACCTGGGTCCTGCTGTAGACCTGTCCGGAAGTGCCGTAATTATGCCGGAAAAGCCGGGAATACGCTGAAAACAAACTAAGGTCAGAAATGGAAGGTCCCACACAATGTTTGCTAGAAGTTTGAGGCCACGTCAATCAAGGTCACTGACCTATGGCGCAACAATATGACCTATTCCGATAATGTACGATATAACTGACATTATAGCAGCCTTTGAACGGAAAATGAGGACTTGACCTTGAACAAGACGTTTGACCTTTACATGTGACCTTGACCTTGACATTAAGTAGCATTAAGTATGAAGTCATATTATTACATATGTCAAAGGGAATAATGTCATCTAACCGTAACACGGACCAATGACCTTAACCTGTGACCTTGACCTTGAATTTCATGTGGGGTGAATTTGACATACAAACCAATTATATGACATTATTACGTCACCGCTTGGTCTACAGGGCAAGCGAACGGTGCGACCGTGCGATTGCGAGGGTCTCAAAATATAGGTCTGACTTTGAAAACATATAAATACCCAAAAATTGACCAATTTTCAAACGGTTTCACAAATTGACGCGCTCTTTAATTCTCAAAAAATGTAAGTAGCGTAGCGTGTTCCAGTGAAGAATGGTTCTCCGGTCACCTTAGAAAAATAGATGGTGATCCTTCTTTAGGAGCCCTCTGCAGCGTGTGTTTATGAGTCACCGAACTCTGAGACAAGGTTATGCCCGCAACGTTGTCAACTCTCACTCTGTTGAGAGATATTTCGGTGATCAGATCACACTTATTCAGAGTAAGAGGCTGTGTATAAATTACGTCACCCGCTGAGGGGAGAGGTGGTGTGCGGAAAAAGTGACGTAACATGACGTGGTCATGGGGGGAGGTTAGGCGAGAGAGTGACGTGCTATGGCATGGGGTGGGCTTTTTCGGCAGATATTTTTCACGGTTGCGTTCCTTTCGAGCTTTTTAGGGACGATGAAGCTGCCTGGAAGTAATACTGAAACCTGAAGGCATGACTTTTCCTTTAGGAAGGCAGTAGCTTTGGAATAACAGGTTTAAAGCCATGTCATCATAAAATGTATGACTGTATCACGCAGTTTGTTTTATAGCTGCATCATTTTTAGCTCTACAATTTCATGCATTAGATAATTCTGGCTGATGAGACATGTGGTGTCAGCCGAAAAATGACACCATGACTTAGTAGGGGTCGACCTAGAAGTGACGCCATGGCATTGGGAGGGACGGGAGGGTGGAACACTCCCAAAAAAGTGACATAATTTTTTGACAGTCCATAATCTGATAAGTGTATTCAAGCAATGTCACCATGCAACCATATAACCATGTAGTTCAAGTTCCGGGACAGCCGCTGGGACCTGAACCCGGGACCTGTGGCTCAAGATACGGAAATTGTATCCATTCGTTACAACCCATTGGTGACAGTTTCTGTTCTCAGGTCGATATGGGCAGCGCCATCTTGACATGGACGATCCTGAGCTGGCAGCAGCGATCGCTTCCCAGATACAGGGACCCAGCAGCTCTAAGTACAACCTGGAGCATGACAAGCCAGACTGGGGACAGATGGAACAGGTCCGCTTCATCCAAGCACTGACCCGAAACAAGGTGATGGCTTCAGGGCCAGGTCTTGTTACACCTGTGCCACCCATTAAAGCTCCTGTGCCCTAAAACGTGAGCATCAGCTGCTTTACCCGCCCCCACCGTCCGCGCCACCTTCCCCCACCGGGGGCCATCGATGCCCCCTCTAACTCCGAAATATGGGCGTTACGCAAACTGAGTGCAATAAGCTCGCGTGAATTCGAAAATTACTTGCATGTTTTAGTGCTCGGTCAATGTTTGACCTCCAGAGGTCAAATTAGTCAAGATCGGCTATTTTCACTCAAATATGATGATTAAGCCAACTGGCATAACTCTTATGTCAATAGAGCTATTAGCCTGGTAAGTACATTTGATAGCAAATTGCCATACTTTTCCGCTATGTGAACGTAAAGACCACCCGCCATGTTTGACCGCCAAGGTCACCTCGTGACCTAATATGACCTGAGGTCACGAAGGTCAAAAGGACCTTGCCTATATAAATGAAAGCAGTGACAGACAAACACGATGTGTTTGTTTCACCGCTCTACTCAATTAGAAAGTTATTGTCAAAATACTGTTTTGACTCTACCTTATGACCTTAAAGTCCAAGGCAAATATCCCTGGATCCGTGAATGTCAAAACGTTGTTCTGAGCATCTTATTTGCAATCATTTTGGGCTTTTATACCATGAAATAGCTTTTCCCATGCTTTTCCAATGAGAGCCCTCGTGACCTGACCTCAGGCACAATAAAACCGATATACACCTTGACCCTAGTCATGAAGTGTAGGTTTAATCAATCGACTTTGAAATGTGCTCAAGAGCTTTAAGGTAGTGAGGTGACCTTGTACCTCGTCTACCTGACCTTACCAAAAATTTGGATGATGAAAATGGAACCCACCGGTTGCGCCTGTCTTCTCTATCCCAAAACCTGCTCCGTTAAAGATTCATTCAAATCACACAAACTCTACAGATACTCCAGGGAACGCTCTCTTAGCGAACTGGCTGGACCATGTGAATGTATCAGTTGAGTTAGTTACAGCTCTCTGATAATCATCACGTCACACCTGCATGACGTCACGTTCTGACAATCATCACATCACACCGGCTAGAGCAGCTGCTGACGTGCCCTGTCTGCTGACGTCACAGACCGGCGGCGTGTTCTTGGAGTCGGGCGCCTACGACGGCGAGATCATGTCCAACTCACTGCTGCTGGAGCAGCTGTTCGGCTGGAGAGGTCTGCTGGTGGAGCCTTCAACTCGGCTTTGGGAGCGACTGCAGAAGAAGAACCGACATTGCCACGCACTGCATGCGTGCCTCAGCCAAACTGACCACCCCTATCAGGTGAGAGACTAGAGTGGTGTCTGTGAGGTCTAATTTATGCTGGAGACTGTACCACTATAGATTGTTGGGATGTTCCGTGCCGCGCTTATGCGAGTAACTTTTATAAGGTCTTTTGTTAGGCAAAATGCCACTTAATGTAGACTGAATAGGTCAATATCCGAATCCATGTAAAATACGTTGCGTTGCCTCGCATAGCTTAGATTAGGTATAGAGGTGTACGCTACTACATTATAAGAACCCAAGTACGGAGTAGGCGACCATTCTTCATCCTAAAAAACGTATTGTTGGGATGCATCTTATTTCTGGCTAATCAGTTGTGAGCTCCATAGGCGGATTTAGGGTGTGCAAACGGTGGTACCTACTTGGGTGTGAGAGAGCGCAATTTCGAAGCAGTTGTATCATGCCCCTAATTGTGTCTAACTCCGACATCATGCCCATACGTCCCTAATATTGCCGCAATACCTCGGCAGGCGATATTTCGAGACCAGATGGAGATTGGAGTCAACACTATCGAGGACGGGTTTGTATCCCAGCGCGTCGCGGAAATTTATACGAAGGCGTTGGCTCCAATGCGGAAGATCAGGCGCCATCAGATTCCCTGCTACCCACTCTATTCAATCCTTCTCGCAGCAAATCTCACTACAATCGACCTCTTCAGTCTCGACATCGAGGGCATGGAAATGGGAGTTTTGGCACACGTGCCCTGGGACAAAGTCGACATTAAGGTGGGTGGTCACATTTCGTCATATGGATAGTACCAGGATCAATAGTAGGTATTTAGTAGGCTTTGAAATAATAGCGTGACATGAGATAGTAGTCCTTTCGCGTGTAAAAAATGATGCCTACCAGCCCATCGGATGGTAAACGCCGACCCCTTCACCCATCTTGCCAGTTCCCATGATCTTCCTCGTTCGTCCTCGCTCCCGCGGCCGAGAGCGAGAGAATATTTGCTATGATAAAGAAAGTGCGAATTCAACCCGGCGGTGAGTGGGGTATACATACTACATCTGATTCGGTGTTCTAAAAAGGTGGAAGTTGAATCCAGAAAAGAGCAATTGATATTCATACTGATGCTCAGTCTTACAGCTTACTCTCCCCCCGCAAAGTCTGGCCTGGAATCGTGTGCTCATGTTTCTATTTTAGAGCATGTCAAACGCCTTGATTGACCAGGTTGATGGCCAATAGTTAAAAGTCTGTGAGGTGGACTCGTGGCATGGGCGGGAGGACGGAGGCATCGTGGCACGTGCCCCTTAACACCCATTCTGGCGAGGGGTCTGACACTAACGCGCACTGGATGGGAGGAGGTTGATAGCCCCCCCCTCCTTAGATCCCGGAAACTAAGAGGCTTAGAAAAACTCCGGTTGGGGGAGTGTGTAGGAACTAAAATAAGCTACACCATATTTAATTTTCAATGACCTAGGTCAGTATCTTACAGGTAAAATAAGGCCACAAAGGTTACATCTTGACCGTGATAGGGACCTATCAGAAAATTCCGTAATTATGCGGAAAAAGTCGTGAATATGCGAAAGCCGGGCCAGCGTCAGAGAGGGCAGGTCATGGAAATATTTCCTAAAATTTTGAGGCTCAGGTTCATTAAAGGTCATTGACCTATGACGTCACAATGTGGTATAAACATTATAATGTACACCATAACTGGCGCTATAACATGTATAAGCCAGGCAGTTTCGTTAATCATATTTCAGCCAAATTTGGAGGAGAGGCAAGTCTTGGGGGTGAGGGGGCTTAGTGAATAGCACACTTGTTTTCTAAGCCACTGGTCCCGGGTTCAAGTCCCGCTGGAGTCTTTGAATAAGTCGATCTGATCCCCAAAAATCCCTTCCAACAGGGTGAGAGTTGGCGACGCCGTATAACCCTGGCAGTTGGTGCGTCGTTAAATCCCAACAATGAGTGGCAAGTCTACCACTTGTTGGCGAGGGCTAATGTTAGACATGGCTGGTTTGCTTGAGTTTTCATCACTGTTATATTTATGTCGAATCGAAAACAACCAGCCTGTGCATTCGCATATTCTCTTACCAAACCACCCTAACCTCACTCTTTGCTGCAGATTCTCCTGGTGGAGTTTCTCCTGGCAGACATCTGGAATCCGCAGACGGATCTGATGCGCTCCTTTATGGAGGAGCGTGGCTACTTGTCGTTGCGGCTGCAGAACGACTGGCTGTTTGTCAGAAAGGATACAGAATACGCCCGCAATGCACCGCAAATTGTCTCCGAGCTGCGAACTAAACTCGCCACTGAGCAGCAGTTGAGACTCGCGCAAACTGGTGAAGAACAGACGATTTTTGATGTGTATAAATGAAATTATTGACACCGGCCGATGCATTGAACGAGAAATTTAGTAGCAATGGCTACATTATCCTCACTATCAGAATTATAGTATGATTCGACGTGGTGTCGCTAGAATTGACAGGAGGGCAATCAAGCAAATATGATGATGTTGAAATACTGCATCGCCGGAAATATATATTTTAGAATATTTTCCACTCACTGATTTCAACGTCTAGCTTCCAAATAATACAACTTTATATTTCCATTGCCTTCTTTCTGAAAGACAGAAACCTGCAGTGGTGGTGGTTGTGAGGTTTTCGTTAGGTATTTTAATGTTTGGACATTGTATAATCACATATAGAATGTACATAGGATTTATATGATTATATATATATATATATATATATATATATATATATATATATATATATATATATATGTTCGAGTATTTCGGCAAGATGTTCTTCTTGACACACTGGCGATTAAATAACACGGAAATTTCACATTTAGATGTTTTTCTTAGTAGTTTTTCGAGTTTTCGTATAGTTCTTCTGTTATCGGGTAAAAGGTTATGTAAAATGTTACCAAAGTTCATAAATTTCAACTAGTTTCTATTGCGTCTCGCAATCATATTAGTAATCAAGAATAATACATATTTTTCAGCTCACAGTTCAAACATTCATCTTTGAAAAATACCAGTGCATAAAACGAGCTTGATAACACAGACACTTTCAGTTACCGTACACTACCTTTACGACATGTAGAAAAGATCAACACTTCATAGCTGTTAAGACATAAGCAATTACATTAACACACCGTTAAAAAACAATAGTTAACATGAAACATACTGCATGTACCTGTTGTCAGATTGTCTAGCTCCCTCCCCATAGTGTTGGTGATTGTTGTGGATTGAGTTGGATGTTGAGGGTGGGTTTCTGCTGATCGATGTAAAGTGATTCTAAGATGACTAGTTTGTGGGTGTCGTCGGTGGATGCGATGATAGTAGTGTTGTGGACAAGCATGTCCCATGTCAGTGATGTGCTATGTTTGTCAGTCATGTGTTGTTTGATGGTGCCGTGTTGGAGGTGCATGGTTAAGCGCCGGGACAGGGTCGTTGTTGTCACACCAATGTAGTGGGCAGATGAGGTGGCAACCCTCATGGGGGCAAGTGAATTTGTACACTACATTGGTGCGTTTTAACGTCCCTGTCGGGGCTGAACTGTTGCGCATGATGAGGTTTTTAGTTTTTGTGTCGTGTCGTATATGTTGGAATGTAGTACTTCTTGGTCTTTGCACTGCGTATTGCGTCTTATGATATCTTTGAGTACTCTTTCGTCAGTTATATATATATATATATATATATATATATATATATATATATGTATATATATGAATTATGTATGGCATATATGATTTATGTGATCGATCATGAAAAACTCCACAAGGAATAGATGCTAAGAAGGAAGTGCCAAAATTGACTACTCATAGGCATCGTATGGAACTTGTTTATTAATTACCGAGCTGTTTACAAGGGTGTCACCAAAGGCTTTCATGAGTTCTAAAACAAATTACACTTGATTCATGTTCCATTTCCTGCACTTGTTCGACGCGCAAACCTTTAAGGCTTCGGCCTCAAATATGACCGATTCATTTGTCCAACTTCGTGTTCTACGGGACACATCCAGCCTCAATGATTTTCAAATATTTTGAGACAAACACATGAGCGTTCTAGTAAGAGGAGAAAACTTTACCACTTTGCCTATTGATGTCACTTACTCTTGCTATAGTTGGCTCCTAAGCTGATTTCATCTCCACAGCCCCAACTCCTAAAAATTGCATGCACACATGATTATCTAAATCCATAAGTATAGTACAGCGTGGCACAGGTAATCTGCGAGTTTCTTATGGGGGTTTCGGGACACCTGGGCACAAACTTACATCTAGTTTAACAAGGCAATTAAATAAATGTAAGATTCAAATAAGTGAGCTTAGTCCGGTCAAGCTCTGTTTTAAAAACCTCATAAATCAGAATGGAATAGAGGCTAAAAATCCCCTACCTCCGGTTGCATACAAAAAGACCACTAGACGAATGTTTTTGACAAATATTGTTAATTTCTAAGACTAACATTTAACAGGTCATCGCCATGGTCTTGTCATCGAATTTGACATCTTTGCTTACGGTTATCAAAGATGATGTTTGGATATCTTTGGATCTCAACGATACGATCTCTATCGTATGTTTCTCTCGGATCGTTTTGAGTTCCTGTTATACCCTAGACCTAGACAGTAATGACATATTTTACGTGAAACTTTATCCAGGTGGGCTGCCTAACGCCTAATGCCTGGTATTCTGGCTGTGATTAATGTTCATTTACACAGCTTACCCATTTTCCACGCCACCAATAGCCCCACTAAAACCAAAAGAAGGACAACACCAATCACAATTCCAACAATAGCACACACTGGTAGACTTCCCGGCTTCCGTCCAGTTTTTGGGTCCGACAACGGCCCAGGATCATCTTCTGGGCTTTTGAAGTGCCGCAGTTGGAGCCGCGGGTTCACTTCAAACTTGATGTCCAGCTGGAGCTCCATGATGTGCATGGAGAGGTCAGGAACATTCATCATCTTTCCCATGAAGCTAACACCAACCATGTCCAGCGTGTGGTTGAAGGACCTCAGCTGGGGTCGGTATTCCTGGAATTCGTTGTTCACCAGTGACGAAATGCACTCGGTTCTCAATTTATTTGCGTGAGAGTTGCCCCAGTAAAAGAAGAGACTTGTCTCACAGTCGGATATCTTGATATTTGTCATGAAGAAGTCCTGATTTCGCATTGGTTGGAGAAACTGCTGCACCCGATCAAAGGGCTGGTGCACGTCTACGGTTGGACGGAGGCGTTCAGCCCCGGCATCAATACAAACTGTTATGAACTGCCAAAATACAAAAGTTTTAAGGACGTAGTTATGGTTCTCTAGATGCATTCCTTTACCAGTAAGGTCCAGCTGTGTCGGCTCTTTGACATCAATCATAGTTTTGGCTCGATCTTGAACAGGATACAGTGGTCCGTCTTTACTACCGCAGGCATAGCCAGAAAATCCAGGAGGACATGCGCATTTGCAGTCTTTGTCAATATAACCATTGTTTTTACACTTTGGGGCCGATCTTCCATTCATTTCGCAATGGTTCCGCCAAAGGTCAGTGCATTTGTAGGCCACGTTGACAACAAGCTTATCATAATGCGTTTGAGCCACACCCGAGTTTCTGTGGTAGTCAAGCATGTACTGGTAATGAGCATCTTTCACAGAGTAAACTATTCGTGCATCTTCTGCAGCAAAATCTGATGCTCCATATTGCATGATCGACAAGTAATCATACGGAATAGGGAGGTTTAAAGTCTGATCTCTACTGCATCTACTTGCCTGAAACCATGCCTGCTTTGTGTTCTGATCCAGGGATCCCTGCAACTTGATGTCTAGGTTATAGTAGTTGACATACATAAACTCAGTCACGTCGGCTCGAGACTGTTCGTGTTGCAGCCCAAGGGCGTGGCCAAATTCGTGAGCAGCTGCCACCATTTCGCAGCCTCGAGGCTGCACCGACATTCTTTGAGATTTTCTGCTCCACCCATTGCTATAATTGTTGCCGACAAGCGAAAAACAACCACCGAAATCACCGACACAAATCGCACCATGTCCTCTGTCTTCCTGGCAGCCACCGGGTGCCATCTTGTTGAACTGAATGCAGGTGCTTCGTGCCCATGTGCCAACAGCTTCTTTAAAAATAGTGTGGTCGGCCCTGGTCTGTGTGTCATAATAATACCACGATTGCTGGCGTCCCGCTGTATCAATCCACAGTTTTTTGTTTTGGATATTTGTTGTGCGATGAACGCTAGATTGTTGTATCTCAGGCACTAGGTTTTCGGGATAATAAGCTACATCACCAACTACTACGAGAGGTGGGCCACCGTCACTGAAATTTCTAACGACGTAATTTTCGGCGTGTAAAATATTGATTATGTCGTCATTCGTAAGCCCAACAGGGCTTTTATTATCCATAGTTCGCTCAATCGCTTCTGGTGGTTGAATGCTCGTTTTCATTTTTGTGGTATCATTGTTTGTTTCTTTTGAGTATGAGCCAGGGATCGTATTACGAAGATCGAATATCGTAGACTCTGATAGATGCATTTCTTTTGAATAACAAGAAAATATATGAGAAACTAAAAAGACAAGTAATTTAAGACTTACTTGAGTCATGATATCTCAATTTCACTCATGGAAGTGGGCAAGTTGAAATAAAAATAAAGGAGTAACACTAACACTGTTTCCTCTGCTTTGTTTAAAGCGAAGCTGTGCAAACGTTGAAAATTAAAATTCACTTCTTGAGGCGTTGATTTTGGTAATATAAAATTATTTCATCCCCCTGAACGTTTCGAGATCTTTCACCAAAGAATATTCCTCTTATAATGAAGCAAGACTCAAGTGTTTGTTGGTTTGGAAAGTAGCTCTTGCGTTAGTTCTTAATTTTTGGTTTCTTACTTCGGGGGTATTTAGTAAAACGCCAGGGACGAGGCTCCTCAGGCCGCGTCCCTTCCAGTGAAGGAACTCTGGAAATCTATGGAGAGCAAATATATGATAAAGGAGGAGGCAGGGGATAACGCTGTTTAAAAGTGCAAATTTTACAATGCTATTTAGTGTGTGTCAATATTTTTTACTATGAGGACTTGTATATTTGAAACTCACTTTAGTAAAATACAAACTATTTCTGGATTAAATTTAGCAGGACACCAACTGGCCTACCTTCTTGAATCTGGGAATAGAAATGTAGCGAATTCAGCCTGTATTTTTGAGGTTATAATGAACACCCGCACTAGAGGGGGCTCTGGCACTAACGCGCACTGGAGGGGGCGTGGTAGGCCCCCCTAAGATCTCGGAAACTAAAAGGGTTAGAAAAACGCCACTCGGTAGGTGGGTGGAGGCTATGGTGATCTACATGATGACCAATTTTCATTGACCTAGGTTAATATCTTCAAGGTCAAACGAGGTCGTAAAGGTCAAATATTGGTCATGCTGGGATCGATTAGTAAATTCTGTGATTATGCAGGAAAATGACGGGAATAAGCTAAAGGCGGACAAGGTTCATAGAGAAGAGGTCACAAAGAGGCTTCCCCACAACTTTTGGGTCAAGGTCATTCAAGGTCATTGACCTTTAAGGTCGCCATATGGTATACTACTTATTATTTACACTTTGACTAACACTGTAGCCGCTGTTTGGCGGGAAATGAGGATTGACCTTTCCCAATGACCTTTGACCTTGACCTTTGACCTTGAACTTTGCATTGGGGTACCCTACCGATGACGTCATAGCATAATATATGTGAAGTGACCTTGACATATAGTCCCGCTTATATGACGTTATGACGTCACCACTCGGTCTTCAATGCAAGCTAACTGGTCCGACCGCGCGTTTAAGGCGATCTCAAAATGCAGGTCTGACTTTGAAAGCCTATAAGTAAAAAAACTTTCGGCCGATTCTCAAAAAGTCTTCACCAATCGACGCGCTATTAAATTCTGTTAAATGTGGCCACGTGTCGTTTTTCGGCTACAAGCGGTTCTCCGGCCACCTCGGAAAAACAGGTGGGGGGCCTCCGAGGTCCCCCTCCAGTGCGCGTGTTAATTGCCATGCCTGAACATATCATCAATTTGAATCTGTTTCATTTTGCGTCCCAGATTCAAGATATAGGACAAATAACATCTTAGTCACTTATAACTATGCTCCTAGCTGTAAACCACAACTTTTATATATATATATATATTTTTTCGATTTACTGAAGGTTAAATTGGATAGATAAGAAGACATAATTTATGTCTTAATTCCCTAAGGCCGGCTGTTAACTAACATAACAAATTATTTCCTCTGGCATGGATACCTGCTCAAAAATTGACACTCTAACTTTACCTAGGCCTCCTCTGATTGCCCTTCTGTGGTGCAGATTTTGCTTCAAAGCTCATTCGCCAAGGGTATGGATGTAAAGGAGGTACAGGTATATAGTTTAGCCCCCACCCCGGTGGGCCTTTGAGCCACATTCGCCATCTTCTATGAGAATAACGAAAAACGCATGCGCTGGTGGAATATTTCATACAAATTCAAGAAGAAACTACATCAATCACTTTTTGGCTCAGGTCAATATTGAGGTCATGACAAGTCAAAGAAGCTGACGGACTAGAAACGAGTTTCTGGGCTCTAACATCGGACACAGTTGAGTTAAAATCAATATTTGGGCGTAATTTGCTTCGCCTCGTTGCGGTGACTCGAATGATGTATGATATGACTATATTAGGTCAAATTATAAAACATGACGTGATGTAAGGTCAGGTGAAGTCCATCATCTGACCTAGTATAGTCAATATGCATATCAGTCGACTGGCAATAATAATGCAAATACAATTGTGTCAAAATAAAAGCTTTAACTACATTTCCTGCAAAGTTATTGACCCAAGTCTGAAAACTTCTAAAGTAGTCCCAGATGGCCTCTCAGAGGTTACAGATCCAAACGTGTAACATGAACCTGGAAAGGAGCGTAGGATACTACGATTTGGAGAATAGGAAGTTATTCCAAGCTGTATCTATATAAATAGCGCCATTTCTCGTCCAAATTCCTATGTTTCCCATGAATTTCTAATGAAAAGGCCAAAATGATTCATACCCGACCCAAGGCCATCGATATAAACAATCCTGGGATAAGTTTTGTAGTATTCGGTGAGTCCATTATGTGGTATGGCTTTCAATTGGATAGATTAATCCTTAGAGTGTTGTGGGATTGCCCTAGGACTCTAAAAAGATGATAAAACAGATGACAGTAAAAGTGCTAAAAGATTTGCAGCCTAAAAGTCAAAATTCAGAAACTGAAACATCTAAACCCTAAAAAGTCCGAAAAAGGCTACGTCAAGGTAGAGATAAAGAAAAAAGCGTTGGATGAGGCAAATGCCATTTTCTTTATCTTTACCTTGACATAATCTTTTGGGCTTTTCAGGGTTTAGACGTTTTAGTTTCTGAACTTTTACTTTTTAGCCTGGAAGTCTGTTAGCGCTTTTACTGTCCTATGTGTTATCATCTTTTTATGGCACCCTATCTCCAGCAGGCCTTCCGAGAACTTATTAGATTAATCATGTGCTTACTTTTTGGAGGTGAGATCACTTGCCCTGTAAGGCTGACCTGGGCTGATATAACCCAACCTTAAAATTTTGGGAAAATTTGCAAAACTGATCAAGGATAAGGTTAACCAAATACAGCTGTGTTTCACTCAACCGTTTATTAGTGCCACCGGAAAAACCCGAGGTAAGAGGGGGTATTCATACGCCCCCACCGTGCAAAGGTGGGGGCCATCGATATGAACAAATCTGGTGGGGTGTTTGAACACCCCCTCGGTTTTTTTCGGCGGACGAAAAACGGTGCCGCGATGTGCCGCCATACTTGGCACACTTTTTTCTTCATCAATTCCACAAGTTCCCCAAAATTTTAACGTTGGGTCATCTCTGGTCAGGTTACAAGTGCAGGTAAAGTGACCTCACCTCCAAAAATATTTAATATGGTATAAGTAGGAAATAGGCGAATGTATCGGATTGAAACTTTTACCACATAATAGAGTGCTCTGACACATATTTCGAGATTTTCGTATCGATTACCTAAGGTCAAGTAAGGACCATGACCGCACCGTTGGAAATATATGGGAAAAACAGATTGGGCTGAATTGGTGTAGCTACAACTGAAAATGCCTCCATCTTCTCCAAATCTTAGTATTCTGGCCCCGTTCTAGGTGCATATTGCAATTTTGGACCTGTGACCTTTAAGAGGTCATCTGGGGCTACTTAACCCGCGCACCACCACCGGGGGTCCGGCGCCACCTTAGCCC
The DNA here is from genome assembly GCA_034440635.1 of Lepas anatifera. NCBI lineage: Eukaryota > Metazoa > Arthropoda > Thecostraca > Lepadidae > Lepas > Lepas anatifera. Next base: position 254,796 of record JAOTON010001035.1, read on the forward strand.
CACCGGGGGTCATCGATGACCCCCCTCTAGTTCCGAAAATATGAGGGTTAGCGCAAATCTGCAAAGTGCATTAGAAAGCTCGCGTGAATTCAGTTCGAAATTACTCGTATGTTTAAGTGTTCAGGGTAATGGTTTGACCTCCAGAGGTGAAGTTAGGTCACGATAGGCTATTTTCACTAAAATATGCAATGCTTAATAAAATTGGGCATAACTCTTATGCCATTAGAGCTATTGAGATCTGGTAAACTACATTGAATAGTAATAATAATTATTGGGGCTTATCGACGCACCAACTGCCAGGGTCATTTGGCGTCGCCAACTCTTTCCCTGTTGGAAGGGTTTCTCGGGAGCCAGCTTGCTCCTTGTTCAGGAAGCCGCCGGGCCTTGAACCCGGGTCGGCTGCGTGGAAGCCAGCTACGCTGACCACTCCACTACCGCGCCCCCTACATTGAATAGGAAAATTCCAGACCTTTTTCCGTTAGATGAAATGTAATGACCTTCTGTCAGTGGTTTGACCTCCAGAGGTCACCCCGTGACTTCATATGACGTGAGGTCACCAAAGGTCAGAAAGTAACCTTGCCGTATATCAAATGAAAGCTAGTGATGAGACATTCACGATGGTGTTTGATTCAGCGCTCTGGCTTAATTGGGTCACAGGTTATTGCTAAAATACTGTTTTTGACCCATGGTGACCTTGGGTGACCTCGGAGAGGTCAAAGAACAAATATAACCCCTGGGATCCATGAAAGGGTGTCCAAGAACGCTTTTCTGAGCAAACCAAGCATTTTCAATCGTTTCTGTGTTTTTTATATCAAAACACAGTTTTTTTCTATGCTTTTTCAATGGGAGAGGTCACCTCGTGATCTGATCTCAGGTCACGAAATCGGAAAATCCCGGATATACACCTTGTAGATCCTGGAGGGATCATGAAGTGTAGGAAGTTTCAAATCGATCGACTGAGAAACGTAGCTCTTATAGAGCCCAAAAGTTGAAGTGAGGTGACCTTGGTTGACCTCGCCTGGTGACCTGACCTTGGGTGTCATGGGATAAAAAAATTCAGGGATGGTGGGAAAAATTATGGAATGAGAGATAATGTCCTCAACCGCGGTGCTGCGGCTCGTCGTTGTTCGGCTGTAATATGGTCACATCATAAATTATTCGATTTGCCGTAACAAGGCGAAGCGAATGATGACCAAATATTTAATCTAACCCAATTCTATCATGCGCTAGAGCACAGAAATTGTTCTCTAACATGCCATCTTCTTTGACCTGTCATGACCTCAAAATTGACCTGAGCCAAAAAGTAACTCATATAGTTTCTCCACGAATTTTTATGGGCTATCCACTAGCATTAATAATTGTTGGGGTTTAACGACGCACCAACTGCCAGGGACATACGGCGTCGCCAACCCTTACCCTGTTGGAAGGGATTTTGGAATCAGATCGACTTATTCAGAGGCTCCGCCGGGACTTGAACCCGGGACCAGTGGCTTAGAAGACAAGGGTGCTATCCACTAAGCCATCTCATCCCCTATCCACTAACATTAACGTATTTTAACTATCTTGCAAAGGTGCTGAGTCCGAGTTGGGGGTGGGGGAGTGTTCGTTGGAGCACCCTCCACCATGACAAAGGTGGCTCAGAGGCCCACCGGGGCGGATGATAAGTGGTAGGTGTGAAATAGTTAAAGGGGCTTAACTCTCGTCCCGGTAGGAACGTGCTTGAACACTTCCCCATGATTTTCTTAGCACACCTTATCCTTGACATCTTAGCACACCTTATCCTTGGTCGATTCCGTAACTTTTCCGAAAATTTAAGCTTGGCCATCTCAGATCAGGTTCCCGGCCCAAGTTAACCCATCACCGCCTGGGGGTCCGATCTGATCCCTCGGTTTTTCGTGAATGATTCTAATGAGGCGGTTGTCGCTTTGCAGGCCTCTTGGATGATCAATTTTACAACTTATGACTCGAAAGTGACACCAGATCAGGTCAGGTCAACGAGTTATGACTTCATTTCTAAACCCATTTTAGGCGGTTCTATCCTGAAATGAGGCTGACTGAACCAGGGTGTAACTCGGCTTCTAGAAGAGCTAAGTCATGTTTCTAAATGTCATTGGGGAGCTCTTGAATCGAAAAAATATTCGCATGGCTTTTCCATTTTGAAGTCAGGTCAGTATCAAGGTCATCAAAGGTCACTAAAAGTCACGTTTTTTATATCAAATAATGGAACAACCGAGTACCACCCGTTGAAGTAACAGGATTTTTATGTCAATGACCAAGGGTCTGGCACGGGTTTGACCTCTCCGTTCAAAATGCATGGGAAAACGGAAATTTGCCGAAAATGACTATTTCTGCAGAAGTTTAGCTTAAACACCTTCCTAATCTCCAAATCGTATAATCTTAGGCCTCTCCCCAGGGTTATATTATATGTTTCGACCTTTGACCTCTGAGAGGTCATCTTTAACCAGTTAAACGGGTTTTTAGACTTGGGTAGCTTGGGTATAGCTTGACCTGGCCTTAACACGCGCATTGACGGGAGGCGGGTACCCGCCCCCCTCGGGTTTTTCGGAGATATTATTAAAACGGCGGCGCGTAGCTCCACCGTACTTGGCATATCTTTTTCCTCATAATTTTTACAACTTCTGTGAAAATTTTAAGGTTATGTCTTCTCAGGTCAGGTCACCAGTACAGGTCAAGTGACCTGACCTCAAACAGCATAAGTCGGAGCAGGGTGAACTTATCCGATTGAAACTCATATCCCATAATGGGGCCACCAAGTTCTCTAAAATAAGTTCCAGTATTTTTGATATCGATGACCTAAGGTCAGGTACGAGGACCTCTACATTGGAATTACATAGGAAAAATGGTTTTTACTGTATAACGCAGTAACTGATAGCGATAGAGCGTTCATTTTAGCTGCATTAGACTGACCTTGGCTTTGCAGTTCTAGAATAATTTTATATAATTTGACCCCGACCTGACCTTAGGTCGGGTCAAATCCTTGATTTGACCTAGCAAGTTCAAATTATATATCATTCGATTCGGCTTGCTGCGAGGATTCATATACTTTAAATCGTTTTGATTTATCTTTACTTGTTCAGATGTAATGGACAAAAACTTAATTTACATGCTATCCCTATTACGGCATGTTTTGACCTCTCGTGATCTTAAATGTTACCTGACAAAAAATGGTTCAAATATTTCCGATGGAGAAGTGGATGGGCTACCCAACGTCCTTTACCGTTTTCCGCTACCTACCGTGGTTCTCGAGATCTTAGGGGGTGGGCGGGTACCCGCCCTCCTCGTCAAAGCAAAGGTGGCTCAGACCCCCGTCAATGCGCGTGTTAAGTTAGGTCATTTTGCTGTTTTGACCTAGCATAATAATATCATGTCAGTGAGAATGTCATCATATCATGTCAGAATCAATCATGTCATATCACTGCATGGTTACATTGCTTGATTTTTTTGTAACGAGACAAAGGGAATGACGCCTAAAAATGTACTCTAACTCAACCCAGTCATCCAGAAGCGCCAAGAAACCCTTCTCCAGCCTGTCACGTTCTTTGACCTGTTATGACCTCAATATAAACCTGAGACAAGAAATGATCCATAATGCAGTTTCGTCTTAATTTCTTATTTGTTATCCACTAGCTTTCACGTATTTCACATTCACGCTTTTGGTTATCCCGCATATGAGCCGATATAGAGTGGGTACAGGCCATTTTTTAACATGTTAACTGGGGGCCATTTGCCCCCCAGTCGGCCGAAATGCCCCCCCCCCAGTGCCCGGAAATTGGCCCCCAGTGAAATAGACAGATGACCTAAAATTGAACAAACGCAACCTCACCTGACAAATATAAGACAGAACACCACCCGATGATGACAATTTTGTTGCATTGCTCATCCCAAATTGGCAATCCACAAAAATTGTGTTAAAAATTTCCACCAGTGGCTGTCTACTCCATCGTGCAAAAACGAAACAAGGTGCGTAGTTACCGGAAATCCCGGCAAAGCAGCCTCAGCACCAACTAATCACAACAATGGAGATAGCCTACAACCAATCAAACATCGTGTTCTATCCGACCAGAAGCCCAGCCAGGACCGGGAATTGCAAGATGCTCTCATTTCACACGCGGTCAGTTGTCAGCGCTCATTGTTCGTTCGTGGATTAGGCGGGACCTTTGTATAAATATTGTCCCTTGTATAGATATGGTTTCTCTTGGCCTTTTCCGGGCCTGAATAAGATTTTCTGACACCAATAAAGGATCAGAGCAGCAGAAAAATTGTTATGCCAGTGGGAGGAGAACTTTGTAAAAAAATACGATCCATAAAAAATGACAGCCACCGAAAACTGGACGCGAAGGATCCGATACTATAGGCGGCCTTTGGGTGGAAAGTCAATGACAAAGTGAGCTGTGGGGCTCCACCCTTCCCCTCCGACTTACCAAAATTCTATGTACACCACTGTTGAAAGAACAAACAACTGACAGTTAGAAAAGTAGGAAAAATATTAAATGTTAGCGGGGAGTGGTGCGGCTAAGATAGTTGATGATGATAACAAATTTTTTGGGTATGTGGATAAAATCATTTGATAGCCACGCGGGATTGAAGGGGCACTCCTGGGCTCCTATTAAACCGCGCCCCAACGGGGGTCTGGCGCCACCTTCGCCCCACCGAGGGCGAAGGTGGCGCGAAGCGAGCCCCTTTCTAATTCCGAAAATTATAGGAGTTAGGGCAATTCTGCACAGTGCATTACGAAGCTCATGTGACTTCAGTATGGTTTTACTTCACATGTGTAGGCACTCAGGAGAATGGTTTGACCTCCAGAGTTCAAGTTGGGTCACGATAGGATTTCTACTAAAATATGCAATGCTTAAGAAACCTGGGCCTCACTCTCATGCCATTAGAGCTATTGAAATTTACTTTAGAACGCTTTATAGGAAAGTGCTAGGGCTTTCTCTGCTCTGTCGAGCATAATGGCCTCCCGCCAAAGGTTTTATCTCCAGAGGGTACCTCTTGACCTAGCATGATCTGAGGTCACAAAAGGTCAGAAAGTGACTTTGCCGTATATCAAACGGAAGCAATTGATGAGACATACACGATGACGTTTAATTCAGCGCTCTAGCTTGATGAGGTTCCACGTTATTGTCAGAATACTGTTTTTTACCCCTGGTGACCTGTGATGCCCTCAGATAGGTCAAAGGGAAAATATTGTCCCTGGAATCCGTGAAAGGGTAGCCAAGAATGCTTTTCTGAAAAATCTGCGATTTTGCAACCATTTTGTGACTTTTAGATCATAAGACAGCTTTTCCCATGCTATTTTTTTGTATGGGAGAGGTCCCCTTGTTACCTGAGCGCAGGTCACCAAATATAAAAAAATCCGGATATACAATTTGTAGAACCTGGAAGGGTCATCAAGTGTAAATAGTTTCAAATCAATCAGATTAGAAATGTAACTAATGTAGAGCTCAAAAGTTGAAGTGAGGCTACCTTGGTTGACCTTGCCTGTTAACCTGACCTATTGTGGCCCGGGGTGAATTTTTTTATCAAGGGTGGAAAAGGATGGGCTGAGAAGTAGACCCTCAACCACAGTGCTGCCGCACCTCGTCGTATTTCTGTTATTCCGAAAAAAGCTTAGGGGTCATCATTGTTCCCCGGTGGAACGGAGGTTAAATGGGCAGTGCACAAAAAATATTGCGTCAAGTCAAGATCAAACTGTCAAAAATTAGTTTTACACAGTGATACAGGTTGTACTACTGTGGGTTTATGATTACTGCAAGGGGTCGTTTTAGTCTCACATCTGACTTCTGTGATATTTATTTGACTGTTTTAGTGAAAATAAAATTTGGTCCCTTTTTGGCCCTGCTTCTAACCCGGTTTGGCCCTTTTCTGCTGAAAAAAATTTGGCAGCTTTCGGGAGCATCTTTAATCTCTAGCGGATGGAAAAACACAAAAATTTGGCAATTTTTTAACACTGCGCTTCTATGTCTGCTTAGCGCCCCCCTCCCCAATGGGGTGTTGATCCCCTGAAGGCACATAATGGCCAGCACAAGAAATGCCCCCCACTGACATTTCCCTTAAAAATGCCCTGAGTGGGGGGGGGCGTTTGAACCCCCTCCCCAATTGGGCGAATGTGGTTAGGAGGCCCACTGGGTAGAAGCTATTCCTGGAACTAACAGAGAAGCCTAGAGATACAAGAAGCCTAACCAACCACAAGGGAGAGTACCTAGATGGTAAACCTAGTAAACGTTCGTCAGGTAATAATTATGTTTATTCAGGTATTCAAGAAACCACACAATCTGAAAATGAGAGGAGAGCTGGAAGAAATAGGACTCCAAAAAATTGATAGAAGATGTGAAAAGAAAAAAGAGCCTTCAGGATGATGCTTTTGTCGAAGAACAAGAAGTATATTTGAAATTTAGAACCAACTAGCGTTAGAATATGTGAAAAGCTAAGAGAGAGGGAAAACTATGAAATATAAGATAGTACGCTAGTCTAATTTACGTCATGTAGAGTATAACGATTTTTCTTGATTGGTTTTATTCGTTCGTTTCGTTTGATTATTCGTATTCGTTTGTTCGATTCTTTGATCCGTTATTCCCAAAACTAGACGTCTGTGGATATTGCGAACATTTTCAGGGCGGAATTTAGTCAGAATTCGTTTCCACTATACTCATACAGCCTGGACACCACTCAATGTAGAGGGGAGTCGCACGAAGGAACTGCTCTTTGCCCATAGGGTGCTTTTTCTGCACATTTTGGATAGGTAAATTCAGGGCATTTTTTTCAGTAAAAGTCAGTTGCGGGCCATTTCTTGTGCTGGCCATTATAGTGTCTTCAGGGATCAATACCCCATTTTGAGGGGTTTAATAAAACTTAGAGGCGTTAGTGTTAAAAAATGTTTCTTATGTTTTGTGTTATTCCATGTCTAGAGATTATAGATGCTGCCAGGTTTTTCCGGTGGAAAAGGTCAAACCGAGATGGAAAAAGGGTCAAAGAGGGGCAAAATTTTATTTCCACTAAAATAGCTAAATAAACACCACAAAACCCAGATTAAGGCTATAACGACCCCTAGCGGTAGTCATAAGCCCACAGAAAAAGCGACTTGTATGACTGTTTAAAACTAATTGTTGACAGTTTGGGGTTGACTTGACGCATTATTTTTAGCACACTACCCATATTATAGGAAGCCAGGGGCGGGGGCGTAGCCAAGGGGGCGGCAGGGACAGCCGCCCCTCCTGAGGCCCGAAGGGCCCCTTGAGTACACGAGCCGTGCAAGCGCGGCTCGCCCGCACAGTGGTCTGTGGCCAAATTTGAAATTTTATACCAGCCTGGGCCCTCTTAAGCCCTCTTCAGCGCTCCATTTTGTAACAAGCAGGACCATTTTTACCCATCAGGGCCCTTTTTGGGGCGCTGCCCTCCCTGAGCGAAATCCTGGCTACGCCCTGGTCAGGGGTACCCTTCCAACCCCGTGTGGCCATCGAATGATGTTATCCACATAAACAGAACATTTTTAGCTTTATCAATCATGCCATGCCCCACTTTTTGACCAACAATTTCCTGACCTCAGTCAAAATGGGAGTAAACCGGAAATTTGTATAACCGGCCGCTGCGGAAGGCAACGAGGAGCCCAAATTCGAAAAGTTTTTGGTGCTAACGTGGAAAGTTTGCTGTCAGTATCAGGCTGAAGTTTGGCTGGCTCCCTCACTTTTTTGCCGGTGGCGACGTTTATGTATGCTACCACCACAAAAATAAATAAAAGGCTAAACACTTCATACCACAGCACCAGCAACCAGTCTTACGCACTTTGACTACACCGTGTCTCGTCTAAACCACGAACGAGCTCTAAGCGCTGACAACTGACAGCATGTGAGATGAGAGCATCATGCAATGTCACAGTACTGGCTGGGATGTGGGCTTCCGGTCGGATAAAACAGGATTTTTGATTGGTTGTAGGCCAGCGTTCATCTCCAGCGTTGTGATTAGTTGATGCTGAGGCTGCTTTGCCGGGATTTCCCGTAACTTTTCCGCGCTTTTGTTTCGTCTTCGCACGATGGAGTAGACAGCCACGGGTGGAAATTTTTAACACAAATTTTGTGGATTACCAATTTGGGACCAGAAATAGAACAAAGTTATATTTATTGGGAGGTGTTCTGTCTTATTTTCATTAGGTGAGTGTGCATTTGGTCAATTTTAAGCCATCTGTCTATTTCACTGGGGGGCAATTTCCGGGCGGGGCACTGGGGGGCATTTCGGCTGACTGGGGGGCAAATGGCCCCAGTTGACATGCTAAAAAATGGCCTGGGTAAATTAGATATGAATCCGAGGACTGCTGATTCATAGGTGGATCCAAGGGGCGAGGGGGACACGTGCCACTCCTGATCAACCCTCGGCGCCCCCTGAAATGGTCACGGTGCCCCTCTGAAATGTCACTTCCCGCCTCCTCCAGGAGACGAAAATCGGCACCCACCGATAGGATTTTGCTCCCATCTGATAGGTTTTACCGGTCAAAATTGGCACCCTCCGGACCAGATGGACACTCCCCCGGAAATTGCACTCCTCCCCAATGGGCAATACTGGATCCACCTATGTGCTGAGTAGGTATTCTTCACGGGACTTATATATAATTTCCTTCGATATCCAAACGAAAGCCAAACGAAAGTCTCTACCGTTTCCCTATAAGACGAGTTTGATCAACCCAAAAGGCTTTCTCCCTGGACTGTCCAAAGGGGGGAGGGGGCACGGCACACCCTCCCCCGTTCTGCCACCTGTGCCCCAAGCATTCCATGGGTTTAAATCAGAGTGCTTCTAAGCTGCTAATGTGCAGCACTGCCCTCTTTTCATGTGCGGTGAGATCTGTAAGCGCCACCTAGCAAGAAGATAGACGCTTACAGATCTAAGCCATTCGAGCTTCATTGTGTAGAAATTTGTCTGTTTTCATGGCAATACATATTTTTGGAAGCTTTGAAGAAAGTTTGTGCCATTTGATAATTAATTTTATCCAGAAATTAGGTAAATATTCTTGCAGATATAACTTAAGAAAAATTTTATTTACTACCACACTACCAATATCCCTAAATGTCACATATGCGGCATTTAAGCCCTGCAAAAATCGCTTTGTTATTTCTCTGTCTTCTGTTATTTTGTTTATCAGCGCACATGGTAATGAGCAAGGTCACGCTTTGTCTGTGGATGATAAATCTCTTCATAAGTTTTCAACTACTCTCTTAAAATATTTTTCTTCCATTCATTTTATGCCCTTTGCTCGCTTGAAGGATGGAAGCTGCATGGAAGAGGGACGGGGGAGAAACGACGGGTCAGGGTCCTTGAAGGACGGACGCAATCCCGGATTGGGACAGGAGGTAAGTGAACATTTATATTGTTGGTCTGTGGTGAATTTGTGAACTTTTGATCTGTTATTGACCCAGTTTTCATGTACAGTTCTGATAAGGATTTTTATGGTGCATCACATCCGGATGCATTTCAATTTATGATAATTATTTCAATTTTGATTTATGATTGGATAGATTTTGATTTGGGCCAGTCTACAGAACATGATAGGTGACTCCTTGATGAGGCGCTTCAAGCAGCCTAAAGCACCAGTCTGAAAAGAATGGCAGCAGGTCAGAAGAGTTGCACCAGCCATCTGGAATTCTCACCAATTCACACTACCAGGCTTTAGGAGGCGGGTAGTACCAGCCTCCTAAAATTCACACCAATCTACACCAAAAGCAGTAAAAATGCACTGACACCTATTTTAAAACTTCAAAGTCGGGTGAGCCTCTAAGACACAGAAGCATTCTACCAACATATCTAACCAACTTTTCCTTACTTTAATTTTCTATATGCAAATAAAATTGTCAATAAACACTTCCTGAAATTTGTGTATACACACCCCTAGTCTGCAAAATATAGCAGCAGGCCAGACGAGTCACACCAGTCATCTAAAAATTTGCACAGCCAGCCACCAAAAACTCACACCAATCTGTCATATAGCAAGGAGAAAATGCACCTATTCCTACCCACATAATGCAATGCTAACTCTCTTATTAGTTATTTAGTTAAGGACTTTTAATAAGGATCCCTCCTGTGTCTTTATAACCATCCAGCCATTATTTCTCTGGTTTTCAGTGTCACCTTTGTCACACCAGTCTCGCAAATTCGCACCAGGCCGATAAAATTCACACCACTCACTCTTGTATCCAAGGGCACTCACACTGACAAGATCTCATCAAAAATGCCAATACTTTGCACACTGGACCCACCCTACAATGTATGTACATTCAAGAGTTAAAAAAGTTGCCCCTAATAAACACACCCTTTGAGTATAACTAGTACCTGTCAAAACGATTCCTGTTTCTCTGTCTTCTTGTCTTAAGAAGACAGTCTGTCTCTGTCTTCTCTGTCTTCTTGTCTTTAAGTTCTTGTCTTAAGCTTCTTGTCTTCTTGTCTGTGTTCTTGTAAAGCAGGTTGATAAACCTGGTACTCAATACATCATTTGTCTTGGAACTCAAGATTTCCATAGAAAAAGCTAAAAACCTACCTGCAATGTACCCCTCATATACCTCTAGCAGCAGGCCACAGTTGTCATGACTGTTGGTGTGACAACATATGCTGATGTCACGATGAGCATCAGTCAATTGGAGCCCTTGAAGTGTTTCAAGCATGGAAGTGGTTGCCAGATCATGGCATCATCCACAGGGTGATATTTATTTCCCTAGAGAAGTATTTTAAAAATCAAAATATTGGGCCTATTGTATATTTTTCAGAGAAATCATGAGTGCTTTCATTATTTTCGGCTAAAAGTATGCCTAATTACACTAAATTTGAGGATTCGACCAAGGTGCCACATTCCCTTTAAAATATGTGTATTGGCCTGGTTTTACCGGCTTGGGTCACCATTTTGTTGGCCAAGGGGGGTGAACTCAGTGAATTCGAATCTAGGCAAACCAGAAGTGATGGCCTAAATTAAAATGTCTTACTGAATGGGAAAAACCTGCATCTAAAATTGTATAACCAAACCTGGATGCATGGGCCTTTTTAAGCCAAAATGTGGCTTTAAAATGATTTTATATTTTTGGAAGAACTTGTGTTTAAGTTGTGAGAACACCTCTCTTTGTCTTGCTTTCTCCCGAGGAATGCTTAGACAGCACCATGAAGAAACGTGGCAGCAGAGATTGAAAGACTATTATATTATCAGATTTTCCTGCAGCGGCCCTGCAGCGTGTGTTGCTCACTCTGGCATGGTTTCAGGATTGACCTCAGCCAAACTACCAAGATGTCAACTGATTCGGCGTGGAGCTACGAAGCTGTCCGAGCCGCCTGGGGTCTGCCTCTACTGTCCAGAGAGCAACGTCAGTAATCGTGTCGTATGTGTTGTAAAGATCTCGGGTTTGGTACCTGAACACTGCCCATGAATCATCGATGACCTTTTTGATGGATTTTATGTTGTATTTTTCATGTCGTAAGAGGATAAAAGGGTTTGTTGGACACCGCAGTCATTCTTGTGAGCAGAAGTCATAAAACTTGGCTCTAAACATGATGTTTCAAATCACATATGTAACTTTGAGCCTAGTTGTACAACATATTATGGGCGGTAGTAGCGGTGTTTCGTATTGTCAATTCTGTTTCTGGAGAGGATGGTCTTGACTGTGACTGTTATGGCCTCACAGGACCATGGGCATACGACTTCGAGCTACCGGCCAACGCTGTCGAAATTCTGATGGAAATGGAAGCTTTACACTGGCAAATCCCTGAAGTCATCAAACCCAGTAAGCGAACAAAGCTATTCCTCGAGTCACTTTTACGTTAAAATGTTTCAAAGTATGCTCGGGCTCAATTTATGTCAGACTGGTGTGTGATACCGTTTCACTGCAAGGCGGCAGCATCACTGAGAGTTTTAAAACGCGACGATGGCCTTGTAGAGCGTGCCTGAAGAAGTATTGATTCCGTGCTTGGTTTGTTTCAAAACCACCTATGCCAGTCTGCTCAGAGCGGAAGCCGCCGAACCGCCACGGTGAGAATGGTGGAGGTTGCCTGAGACGCAGAGAGCTGTGCTGAAAAATAATAGTAACCTTATGAATCGCTATATATGTTTTGCTTTTATTTTCAGTATAAGATAACAGCAAAATATATATAGGAAATTGAGTTCCCGGCGCTTGCACTCATCTTCCTCACCGCTTTTCTCATTACTAACCCGACAGAAGAAAATTGTCTTAAAAGGAGTGTGGCACCTTTATAACGTGATTTTAATTGAGATAGCGAAGTTGTAAAGATTCCCGAAAAACCCAGTGCTCGATATATCATTTGTCTTAAAACTCAAAATTGCCGTGGAGAAAAGCTAAAAACCTACCAGAAATGTACCCCAAATCTATCCCAGCCATGTGGACACAGTTGTCAGCTGTTGGTGTGACAACAGTGCTGACGTCACAGAGAGTAATTAGCCAATTGAAGACCTTGGAGCCTATTGAGTATGACAGTAGTTGCCAGATCATGACGTCATCCACAGGCAGGGGCTTAATTTTCGCCCTAGAGAGGCATTTATAAATTAAAATATTGAGCTTATTGCATATTTTTTAGATATATCATGGACGTTTTCACGAATTTCGGCTAAAAATGTTCCTAATTACACTAAATTCCTGGATTCGACGAAGGTGCCACATTCCCTTTAAGAAATGTCCGGCGAGGCAGTATGCGCACCGAAGGTGATCGATCTGTCAGACCCTACAAAATGAATGCACGTATGCGTTTGTCAACGAACCGCGATCGAAAGACGCCTACCCCCACTGGACGCCCACTCATCCCCTAATTGAATGCATACACCGAATATGCCGTCCCCGTGCTGCGTTTGGTTTGCCGATATTGCGTTTGAGTTTCGTATGCTGCGTTTAAGCCATCCCAGTTATTTGTATAGCATGATTGCTTTTGAATTGTGTATTTTTACTAATATACGCGACTTGAAGGATTGAAAAGTTGTTAGAATTATAAAAGACACATATACGGATCCAGGGGACGGGGCAAAGGGGGCACGCTCGAGGATTGACCCTCGGCGCCCCCTGAAATGGTCACGGCTCCCCCTGAAAGGTCAATGGAGCCCCCTGAAATGTCGCCCCCGAAACCCGCAGGACGTGCCTTGTGCCAACCTATTCCATTCACACGCAGACTACTCACCGTGAGTGTGAGATAATCCAGCCCTTACGTTACTCTCTACTGATTTTTTTAGAATGGGGCAAATTAAATCTATATGTCCGTCCGGTGCAGAGCGAGCACTGAAGCACGTGTGATTATTTTGGGAAGGCGAAAAGTTGGTGATTAACTGTCGGTTGCTCTGCTGTTTCAGTAAGTCGGGACATTTCGGAGCCTGTCTCTGCGACTCTGCTATCGCCCATTCCAGGTGCGCACATTCCCCGGACGCCCATCTCGACCTTTCACTTCCAGGATGCACAGGGCCTCGCTGCGCACTGCCAGGGCACGCAGGGCCCCGCCGCGCACTGCCAGGGCACGCAGGGCCCCGCTGCGCACTGCCAGGGCACGCAGGGCCCCGCTGCGCACTGCCAGGGTACGGAGGGCCCCGCTGTACAGCGTCCGACATCGGATTTTACCGTCCACGTCGAGCTAGTACAGGCCCCCATTGCACATAATTCGCAGATACAGGACTCCACTGCGCATCATCAGCAAACACAGGACTCTACTGCACATCATCAGCAAACACAGGACTCTACTGCACACCATCAGCAGACACAGGACTCTACTGCACACCATCAGCAGACACAGGACTTACCTGGACAGCATCAGCAAGCACGGGGCTCCCCAGCACATCATCAGCAAAGGCAGGGCTCTACTTTACAGAACCAGCAAGCACAGGGCGCCACCGCACAGCATGACCTGAAACAGGGCGCCACCGCACAGCATGACCTGACACAGGGCGCCACCGCACATAATCAGCAGAAACGGGGTACCACCGCGCATAATCAGAAACAGAGTGCCGCTTTACACCCTCAAAAGATAAAGGGTTTTTCTTTTCGTGTTCAGAAGACACAGCGACCTTTCTTGAAAAAGCGGAAGCAAAGTAAGGGATCCACAGTACAAAAACATCACCAAACACAGAGCTCCACTGTACAGCACTCGCAGACACAGGGCACCACCCCACATCATCAGAAAGTAGATGACGCCGCCGCACACGACCAGTCGACACCGTCATCCAGACGGGACCTCCACCCTCAGGGTGCTGTTGTGGGCAATGGACGGGTGCGGGAGTCTGCTGGCGATGGTCAAGGGATGAGCTCTGCTACATCAACCCGTCGTGCTCCTGCACGGATAAGAAGTAAGGCGCCCTCGCGGGCTGTCGATTGTCACGCCCGGGACTCTGCTGTGGGTGACCCGGCTGCGGCCCGGCCAATCGACACTTCACCAGCGCCATCTATGCCTGTTATTCTCGAAACTGACATTTCAGTGGTCTCTCACAGAGGGCAGGGCTCTGACACCGAACCCGTACAGAACCCAACACCAACAACTTCGGAGCCAGTTTCCTTGGCTGCAGGCTCTAGTGTGACTTCTAATCCTGCTGCCACTGACCGCCCGAAAAAGTCCCGCCGCGCGAAACCAGATCAGACGTACAAGTTCTCCTGCAATACATGCAAGGAACTATTTCAGTCGGAGAGGAAGCTCCTCATTCACGAGCGCAAGCACCACGACCAGAACGACGATCGCGTCAAGTACAAGTGCGAGGTTTGTGACCATCTGTTCCTGAGCCCGTCCAGGTTCGAGGAGCACAAGGGCAACCACCCGGTGTCCCCCACAAACCCTTCAGTCGTGTTTTATTCGTGCTGGATCTGCAGTGAGGAGTTCGCTGTGAAGGCGGCTCTTCTTCGGCATCAGACTAAGCACATGGGTGACGCACCGCCGTTTGTGTGCGCTGTCTGCGGCTCCAAGTTCCCCTCCCGGGCCAGATTGAATCAACATCAGCAGTTAAGACACAGTATGTTTGCCTGTGCTGTGTGTGGGATGCGCTATCGTCTGAAAAGGTGTTATCTAAAGCACATGAAAATCCACGAATCTGGCGACGGCACCACTTGAGGCGGGTCGCGTTGCGTTTATCATGGCTCAGTCTTTTACCTCTGACAACTGTTTGGTCAAGAACGTTATCCAGTGTAGATTATTGGAAGTTTGCATATATTTCGTAACGCATGGTGACTGGAATTCTATCGTGTCTTCTTCGTGACACATTTTGTAAGTAGCTATCACAAGCAGTGCTACTCATACGCCCGTCGCCCTCCCGGTCGTATCGCCCATTAAAAAACTATGTATCAGGGACATGTATATATGAATGTACTCAGAGGTATCAGTAAGCTGACTGGATATTTTTTACCCGGAGTTACTGGAATTTTCTCAAACGTTGACAAGTACAGTGTTGTAGTACCGCAGCGTTGTCTAGACTGTCTGGAAGCCTTTTCTTTTTGCATGCAACGCATCTGCCCGGGAGGAATTGCTTTAGCATTGGCAAACAATAGGTAAGCAGTAGCCATAGGTAACCTTTATTACGCTTCACGTATTTGCTTCTGGTGTAGCCAAGAGTGAGCACATAACAGGGTATTTATCGGGGCATTTTGCGTCTAGGCTGTGTCTTATGCTCCGACCCACCATTTCCAAATGAATATGGAGTGTGGCGCAGTCCCGAGATGTGCGTTTTCGTTCCTGAACACGTGAATCACATGCAGTGGAATCCTGATGCATGTGATTCCTGATGCAATCCTGATGCATCGGGAATCACATGTAACCTGACTCGAATCCTGATGCATAGGAAGCATGTTCACCAGCTGATGTGAATTAGCCTGGAGCGGCTTAGCTTGTTTCGTCATTTCGGGGTAGTTTTACGCTCGGCAAGTGTATAAATTCACTTGCCGCATGACGTTATCATTGTTTGTGCCACAGTTAACTGTTCTGTAATCTTGGCCAGTATTTTTGCTTGTTCATCAATCAATATCTTCAATACTGTGATTGCATCTGTGTTACTTTGATTGTTTTGCTTTTGGTTCTTCTTGGACGTAAAATGGTGATTGTAGTAATACTCTAAGGTGTTCTACCGTTCTGAGAACCCGAGCTTACCTTTTTCACAACTCAGGGCGCTTTTTTGCTGATGGTCGCCTTGTCAGATGTGTTTCTATGTGGGGTCAGGCGTGCATTATATATTTGCTTTGTACCAAGTGCTTTCACAGGATTGAATTTCTCGAATTCTGATGGAAAAAATATAAGTGTTTGTTTTTACATCAGGATTCGAAGAGATAGACAAGTATTGAACGAAGTACATTTCTGTCTAATATTTTGATATCACTTTGAGTATGCAGTTGAAATAGCCCTTGCAGCGCATATCAAGTATAAAAAGTGTAAATGATGACGCCGTATGGTATTACCTGTGACTGTTCTGTGTCTTTTTGACTGTTGGCCAAACTCTCTCAGTGACAAAGTGATTTTGCAGATTCGTCGCTGGGTATGTTTTGTACAATCTTTATGTAACTATTCAGCGTTGACGGGACTTGAATAAAGGTACAACTGTTTCATGTAGCCTAGTTTTTCCCGGTCACGTCAAGCTCAGTATTTAGCGTGAAGTTTTGGTCGGATGATACCCGAAAGCCGCCTCACCTACAATTCAAGTCCGAACAGGAACAATACATAATCAGCTGCCAATCCATATTCCCGTAATTGAGCGGACCTAGGATAATTCGGTATGGGGACATCCGAAACGCCATAGAGCGAAGCACTCGATAAGATGCCCAGCAGAATCACAGTGGTATGTTTTCCGACTTCAGCAGTCTATTCCCAGATAGGCCAGCTTACCTACATATTTAAAAATGTGTTATCAATCCAAGTCTTTATTTTGTTTTACTCAGTGCAGGAGGAGGGTTGTCATCACATATCTTTTGCCAACTGGAACCAATCACGCCGAAAACGTGCGACTCGGGAAAGCTCTTTCCTTGCCGTGGCGCCGTGCTACGACTGTGCACAAGTGTTTCTTCGCGCATCTGATCTAACTGCGAGCACTTCCACGTACCACCGCATACCGATTGAAAGTATTCCTATCCAGAATCTAGGTGAAACGAAGTGTGCGATAAACTCCCGCTTCATGTCCTGTAGGTTCTGCATGATCTACATTATATACATGTTTTGTTGACCTAGTTCATTTTGTTAACTTCTTACGGGGTTTCTAATGTCAGACAGGTCCATGCAGAGGGCTTTATTGCTATATTCGAGATCATGCGAAACAGATCGCTAATATATACGCTCTAAATTGATGACGTGCTGTGAGGGAATGATATTGTTTTGCACTGTTAAATGCTTGGAATCTGGTGGGGGGATGAGGTGGTGTAGTGGATAGCACCCTTGTCTTCTAAGGCACCGGTCCCGGGTTCAAGTCCCGGCGGAGCCTTTGAATAAGTCGATCTGATCCCCAAAATCCCTTCCAACAGGGTGAGAGTTGGCGACGCCGTATGACCCTGGCAGTTGGTGCGTCGTTAAACCCCAACAATTATTATTATTGGAATCTGGCGGCGACTGCGTTCCCCACCCTGGCAATAGCTTACCATTTGCGGACATTCGAGACACCAGTCACGTCATCAGTCACGGCCTTTGGAGGTTTTGACGACACCTGATCTCGGGCAATGGGCAGTGGCGGTTGGTCTGATTACAGCTCTTACCTTGGCAGTTCTGGGCGGTTCACGGTCAACGAGGATACATCTTCGCGAGCTAAAGCTTCTAGAAGACGCGGGGACACTTGGTCTAAAATAACCTTCCTTGAAATTTTGGGTTTGTGTCATCTTAGGATCAGGTCACGTCAAATAACCTCACCTTAAAACTTTTTGAGTGGTAACAGTGAGAGTCGTGTCCATCTATTATTCTGGTGCTCATGTAAATTTTAAGATCGCTGAGTACCAGCATATATGGCAATGATATTTTCTTATTTCGGTGACCTAGGGTCAGAAACAGGATATGACCCCACTGGAAATGTATGAAGAAAACGAGAATTTGCCAAAAATTGGTTATATTTCTGCAGGCACGGCTTATAATAAATTCCTATTCTCCGAATCGTGGTATCTTGGGCCATTCCCCAAGGTCCTGTTGTAGGTTTGGACCTATGACGCCAGGGGAGGTCATCTGGGACTGCTTAAGCAAGCTTGCATAAGTAAATTAACAGGAACAATTGATAGAACTTTCATTTCGATACCATCGCGTTCGAACTGTCATTGCGAGTCGATCGTTGTGCATATTGACCATATAAGGTCAGATGGCAGTCTTGAACAGATGTTTTATCTGGTCATTTTTACATTTTGACCTTGTCTGGTGATATTTGCATAATTCGATTTTCTGTAACAAGACAAATGTAACGATGCCGAAAAATGGACACTGGCCTAAGCCAGTCGGCGGCTAGAGTAAAAAAAACATCCTGTAACGTGTCATATTCATTGGCCTGTCCGACCTCCACATCGACCTGAGCCCAGAAGTGTTTTTAAAAGACATTTTTTTCGCTAACTCGCATATGAGCGTAAATCAAAGGGGGTTTTCGAATCCCTCCCTCACACCAGGGCGAAGGTGGATTGGTGGCCCACCGGTCAGGGGCGTAGCCAGGATTTCGCTCAGGGGGGCGGGGCCCCGAAAGGGCCCCTGCGACAGCGCCAAAAGGGCCCTGATGGGTAAAAAGAGCCTTGCTTGTTACATAATCGTGTCCTCAGGGGGAGGCGGCTGTCCCTGCCGCCCCCCTTGACTACGCCCCTGCCACCGGTACGGGGATATGTTTCACTGGTTTGGATTTGTTGTGGTTTGCCCCGATTAACTCCCAAAAAATGAGGCGGTGTTGATAAGTCAGAGCTGTAATGGGTCATGGGCAGCACATATAATTACACTGCACCGTGCAAAGTATTCGTCTCCCACCCGGTACATGCCTGGCGTCGCCTCTGGTCGCTGCCCTCAGGCGGGTCGGGTCAGTCGGAGCGGGCCGCCCGGCGTCAGTCTGGCGCTGGGGGCTCTGTGGTGATGGTGTCTCTGTGGTAGCCGGGAAGGTAATGGATCAGCCCATCACCACTAAAAGTGGAAGGCGCCTAGAGAGTTCGGGATCAGCAAGTGAAAGCCAAGCGGCTATTTCTGGGCGTCAGCTGAGGTCGTCTACGGAAACAGTTCTCTTTGGCGAGTCATCATTCTCCACCTGCGGAGCGAAAGTTCTGACAGCACGCCAGATCCTAAAATACTAGCTCTACTACCAGCTGCAGGAAGATCCGCGCCTTCACGGAGATCCCACTACTACAAGCACAGTTGTAAACGTGAGGGTATTTTGGTTCATGACGCGTAATTTGACGGTCACAAGGGTAACTGTAGGAAGAAGCTGCGACGACTGCCCGTGAGATGGTTTTTCGAGTGAACCTCAGTCCCGGAGCGTGTAACTGGAAGAATGCTGCGAGCAATGAGGACCGCGTGGGAGAAAGCCACTCATCCACCGTGCTGCCAGTTTATGCTCCTGAGAGAAGGGAGTCAGATTTCTGCGTCGTATTCTGCTAGCTTCTGCCGTCACGAGGTTGCCGAACGATTCTGCCTGTCAGCATTCAGGTTAGTGTATACAGCTGCGTTGGCACTTGGTGGCTGAAAGCAGTGGCGCCGCCACGAAATTTTCACAGGGGGACGGACCAGGGCTGGTGCTGACCGGGGGAGACGAATTTTGAGCATACTCGGTAGCTGACAGCATTAATGACGCTGGCTCAAACATTTTTGGGGACGTCCCCCGTGGTCGGCCGACAGAGGGGGACGTGCTCCCCCCCGTCCCCCGCTTTCGGCGCCCATGGCTGAAAGTGGCTTAAACCACTTGTTTTTGATGGTTCAATTTGGCTGGTAGTACTCTAGTGGCAAGAAGTGGCAAAAACTAAAAATGTAAAAATTACTTGATGTTCCATGGAATACCAATAGAGGACGTCTGTCCTTAACCCGCGCCTGGTACAGGTTTCTTGCCCCCCCCTCCCTCTCTTCACGCTTTGGGCATATCTCCTTAGTCTTCATTGGTAAAAAACGAAACTTTCTATCTAAGTGTTCAAAAATGATTGCCTAGCACTTAAAAGGCAATCAGACAAAAAATATTCAATTCTGGCACGTCTTAGTGATGTCATAAAGGTGAAACTATTGAAAAATGACACCTTTTCATATTTGTACTGATTTTTGGAAACAGATAGTAACGCTTTTAAAACGTTTTGCGTATAGACGTATCGTCTGACCAGTTGCCTCTACACCCATGTAAAATTGTTGTGACATCACTAATGATACTTGTGTAAAATGCTTCCATTATTTTTTTGTTCTTCAAAAAGGTGCTGTTTTTTCTGTACAGCCTACGTTTAGACAAGTTCATTGCCCACATAGCGTAAAATAAACCACAAGATGGTAATCAACAACCAAAAATGTATCTGGAAATTTGTCTTTGAGCAACCATAAGCTTGTTACAGCGTTTTAGAGTGACGTCATTAACGAATTGTTCTCATAAAATGTATCCGTTTTTCCGATGTGATTAGTCATGATGGCGTCATCCAATTAGTAAAATAGTAATTATTTTAGGTTACGTGGTTATACTATGCGCTCATTCCGCCCATGGAAAGATAATTTTAACCAAGTTCAGGCAGTTTGACTTGCATTGGTAAAAATTATTATCAAATTTTCCATTAAATGTATGTTAACCCTCGCATTTGCTTTGGTTTTCGCCACCTTCGCCCGTACATGGGGTATTGTCAGAACCCCCCTTGCGATTGGCCCCTAATTTACGTAGAGCTTAGCGGTAAGAACCAGCGTAATAAGAACCAGCGTGTAAAACTCGCGGCTGATGTCAATTATTTTTACCAAAGGTGATCAGGGTATCTTCCAGGTCGGGCCAGTGACCTGATTTTTGCCGTGTTTTGCGGCCCATTTGCCGTTCTGGCTGCTATTGACCGGAATTTTGGTAACACATTTCATTTTTATGATCATTAAATTGAGCTGTCACTCACGCCTTGATCCATATGCTATACACGTGTGTTACCTGTCTAGAGAATGCTTGAAAGTGAGTTCAAAGGTCAAAGGTCACTGACCGGTAAAACTCGAAATCGCCTGATATGTAATTTTCACTCTCAGAGGGGTAATTTTGGCGCTGAATTGGAATTTAGCACTTCAAACAAAAGCAAGGTTTCTGCCATCCAAATCGCAGGTCATTAGATCAACTTCCAGGTCAGGTCAATGACCTAATTTGCGCCTGTTGGCTTATTTTCAATCTCTGGTAGCTGGACAGTATCCCTCTTTCCTGTGTGGGAGTGGGGTATTGTCCCTGTCCCATATCTTGGTGAGAAATACTACGCCCCTGTTTGAGAAAAGGGAACTGTCTCCTCCTGCCATATTTGGATGTCCCCGCCCCCAGACAAGGAAAGTGGCTAATATCCCTCTCCCCTGCGTGGGGGGAGGTGTAATGCCACTCTCCCATATTTGGGAGAGGGACGATGTCCTCTACCCCCAGACAGGGGAAGAAAACATTATCCCCTCCCCTGTGTGGGGAGGGTGATAATGTATCCCTCCCATGTCTGGGGTGGAAGAACTGTACCACTGTCCCACTGTCGCATGGAGGAGTGGCACTATGCCCCCACGAAGAGGGGATAATGTGCCCTTCCCTGTTCGAAGGAGGGTACTGTCCCCTTTCCTCGACTGGAGGCGGGAACATTATCTCTCTCCCAGATATGGCAGGGGAGACAGTGCCCTCTTCCCAAACAGGAGCGCAGTATTTCTCACCAAGATATTGGATAGGGACAATAACCCACTCGCCACACAGGGAAGAGGGACACTCTCCCGCTACCAGATATTAATACGCGCATTGACGGGAGTCTGAGCCACCTTCGCTTTGACGGGGGGAGGGTACCCGTCAAAGGGATAGCCCATCCACTTCTCTATCGAAAATATTTCAACCATTTTTTTGTCAGGTCACATTTAAGGTCACCAGAGGTCATAACATGCCATCATAGGGATAAGATGTAAATGAAGGTTTTCGGTCATTACATCTGAACAAGTAAAGATGGAGCATATAAATTTGAAATATATGAATCCTCGCAGCAAGCCGAATCGAATTATTTATAATATGACCTTGCTACGTCTGCGATCAGGCCAAGGTCAAGCTAGGAAAAATGTCTTTCATTAAAACTGCAATGACAAGGTGAATCTAATGCCGTTAAAATAAACGCTCTATCGCTATATATTACTCAGTTATTCAGTTAAAACTATTTTCCCATGTATTTCCAATTGAAAGGTCATGGCTCTTACCTGGCCTTAGGTCATCGACATCATTTAAAATACCGGAACATATTTTAGAGAACTCGGTGGGCCCATTATGTGATATGAGTTTCAATCGGCTAAGTTTACCCTGTTCTGACTGTTGCTATCTTAAACTTCTTTGAGGTCAGGTCCCATGACCTGTACTGGTGACCTTACCTGACATGACCTATTCTTAAAAATTTGAAAACAAGTTTTAGAAATGACCAGGAAAAAGGTATTTTTATAAAAACCCGAGGGGGTGGGTACCCTCTCCCGTCAATGCGCGTGTTAAAGAGGGAAATTATCGCCCTTCCCCACACAGAGTAGAGAGACAATGTTGGAAACCCCCAGACAGGGGAGAGAGACGGTGTCCCTCTCCAATATCTAAGAATGAGAACTATGCCCCTCTTTACTTTCTGGGGAAAGGGGACACTGGGGATGAAAAGTAAAGGGGACAGTGTCCCCCTACCCTCATAGGAGAGGAGGATATTATCTCGTTTCCCATATCTGGGAGAGGAATGATGTCCTCCGCCCCCCAGACAGGGAAAGGGGACAGTGGAGCCGACCTCAGACACGGGAAAGGGAATTATGAACCCCTCCCATGTTTAAGGTGGGAGACACTGTCTCTCTCCCAAATATGGGGAGTGGCATTATTCCCCTCCCCACGCAGGTGGGACACTGCCCCACCATCAGATATGGGAGGGACAGTATCTACCTCCCCACACAGGGGTGTGGTACTGTCCCCCTTTATCTATCTGGAGGGTGGGGGACACTCCCCTCCACTTTGTCTGGCAAATTACATCTATTCTAAAAAAGAAATGGAAGAAAACTATACCGTGTCGCATGATAATTAGTTTTAATGCATTGAAAAAAACTCATCTATTTATCGTGGGTTTGCTTGGGGTGCGTGTTCCTCGAGTGTATGTTAGAAAATAACCATGAGCCACCCAAAAAAGTTTAAGTCATCCTTCCATTACCATTTTAGAATAGAAAGCTCCGCTCGTTTATCGCCACTAAATGTGTCTTACTGACGTAGATAGAATAGTGGTTTGTGCCTGCTGTGAATGAGTAGGCGTTAGAGTTCGGTGGTGGTGTCCCGTGACTTTGTTGTTTTTTTACAGCTTGTATGGGGGTTTTGTCTGGCATTTGTCACCAGTGTTCTGAGAAGCATCCTTCTTCTTGTATGTGTATGATGGCACTCTTAAGATCTTGAGAGCGTACTTTACCCCGTGACCCGCAACTTTAAATATATAGATCCGTTGTTAGTAATGTGTCTTAGCGATCTCCATGTGAGTTCCTTGCTTCAACGCCTCTGTCCTCGTAAAACACAGCAGTTGCCTTTTCAATGTATTGCTGGTATTTCCATTCAATAAAACACATTCCATAAGTGCACTGCCAGCTCCTGGGGGAGGAAGGCGGCTTCTGCCATCTTGCTCTGTGTCGTCTGCAGGTGCCGGTGGCGGATGAAGCTGGAGAGCCGAATCTCCGCCGAACTCACAGCGCCAGCCCACATCTGCAAGTCCAGAGCCAGCGTTACAGCTTGTCGCCCCCAAATTAGCTGGGGGCATGATACACAGGGATGGGCAGGGGAGGAGAGGCTGTTAACTGTGCCGTTGCATTTTTGCTAGAAGTCCGTGGTTCGAATCTGACCTGTGTCTGCGCTGTTTATAGTTACATTTTTGCTAGAGGTCCGTGGTTCGAATCTGACATGTGTCTGCGCTGTTTACCGTTGTATATTTGATAGAGGTCCATGGTTCAAATCTGACCTGGTGCTGATGATTGAACAGTAGGACGTTTCAATCAATGTCGGGCGGCTTAGTTATACAATGACGTGTTGCAATCACTTCGACTGTCTGGCAGCACGGTAACTCCAACACCAATCTTCTGTTTTGTGGCCTGTTAGAGAGAGGCTGAGGCGGGAGATAGGGAAAATGCGAACCTGCGATGCACTGTTCACTGTTAGACTTTGTCAGGGTCTCATGCACCCCGTTCGAATATGTCCTGTGTTGCGCGACCTCGTGTCTGAATCGTCTACTTTTATGCCCCCACTGGGAGGTGGTCGGGGTGTCGGTGGAGAAACATCTCCGTCTTTCACCCCGGAGGCCCTCGTTCGAACCTGACCCGCGTCTTTGCTGTTTGGTGACCTCGTGTCACGCTGAATCATCTACTCAACTGTCTGGTAGGGAGGTGGATGGGTAAGTTGGTTGTCTGTGGATCAAGTGGTCAATCGTTCGAATCTGACCCGCGTCTTTACTGTTTCAGGACTTTGCATCATACTGATCATGGTTCACCTACCACAGAAGTTGCGTGGGGATCGAATCCGGCTCGTTCCCGATGATTGGACAGTAGGATTTTTCAATCATGTGGCGGTCTGCTCGTGTTGTTGAGTCTTGTTGTGGCGGTCTGCTCGTGTTGTTGAGTCTTGGCTTCCAATCACTTCAGCGTCCTGTCACATGGAGGTGGGCTCCGAGGACAATCATCTAGAACTCAGAACAGTACGATTATCCTCGAGGTACACCATCATGTGACAGGACACTGAAGTGATTGGAAGCCAAGACTCAACAACACGAGCAGACCGCCACATGATTGAAAAATCCTACTGTTCAATCATCGGGAACGAGTCGGATTCGATCCCCACGCAACTTCTGTGGTAGGTGAACCATGATCAGTATGATGCAAAGTCCTGAAACAGTAAAGACGCGGGTCAGATTCGAACGATTGACCACTTGATCCACAGACAACCAACTTACCCATCCGCCACCCCGACCACCTCCCTACTAAGACAGTTGAGTAGACGATTCAGCGTGACACGAGGTCACCAAACAGCAAAGACGCGGGTCAGGTTCGAACGAGGGCCTCCGGGGTGAAAGACAGAGGTCACCAAACAGTAAAGACGCGGGTCAGATTCGAACGAGGGCCTCCAGGGTAAAAGACAAACACATTTACCCGCCGCCACCCCGACCAATTACCCGCCCAATTAAGACAGCCGAGTAGGCGATCAGCGTGAAACGGGGTCGCCAAATAATAGAGATACAGGTCAGACTCGAACGAGGGCCTACTGTGTGAAAGACGGAGATGTTGCTCCACCACCACCCCGACGAACGAGGGCCTACTGTGTGAGAGACGGAGATGTTGCTCCACCGACATTGATTGTAACATCCTACTGTTCAATCATCAGCACCAGGCCAGATTCGAACCACGGACCTCTAGCAATAATGCAACGATAAACCGCGCAGACACAAGTCAGATTCGAACCACGGACCTCTAGCAAACATGCAGCGAAAAACCGCGCAGACACAGGTCAGATTTGTACCGTGGATCCCTAGCAAAAAGCAACGATAAAAAGCGCAGATACGTACCAGATTCGAACCACAAACCTCTAGCAAACATGCCATGATAAACAGCGCAGACACAGGTCAAACTCGAACCACGGACCTCCAGCAAACACGCAACGGCACAGTTAACAGCCTCTCCTCCCCTGCCCATCCCCGTGCATCATGCCCCCAGCTAATTTGGGGGCGACGAGCTGTAACGCTGGCTCTGGACCTGCAGATGTGGGCTGGCAAAAAGGGCAGTGTAGCTCTGCCCCTGTGAGTTGGGGAAGTGGGGTGGACCTGCTCTAACGCTAGCTCTCTACCTGCAGTGACTTCGGCGCAGCAGACTGGTTTCGCTCCCACATCTGATTTAGCAACGCTGCTGAACCGGTGGCAGTACCTGCAGAAGACAACAAAAAAGGCGGTAGAAACTAGCTGATCTTAGAGGATGGAGCTGTGCACTTATTTCATTGCGTTTGCGCGAAGGGAAATGAGAACAATATACGAAAAAGAATGTCCGGTGTCTTATGAGGATAATGGTATGAGAACACATGTTGAGCGCTAAGGCAGAGACACCAAATGCTATATGCGAAACTTGAATAACATGGGGTAAAGTACACCACGCAGAGACAGAAAGACAGACAGATCTACAGATGTACAGACAGTCGCACAGACAGAGAGAGAGAGAAGAGAGAGAGAGAGAGAGGGAGAGAGAGAGAGAGAGAGAGAGAGAGAGAGAGAGAGAGAGAGAAGAGATAGAGATAGAGAGAGAGAAGAGAGAGAGAGAGAGAGAGAGAGAGAGAGAGAGAAGAGAGAGCGAGATTTAGGCGCGGATCAGATTCGAACGAGGGTCTCCGGGGTGAAAGTCGGATACATTTGGGACAGTCCCCACCCCAGACACGGAATAGGGGACAGTAAGCCCCTCCCAGGTCTGGGGCGGGGGACACTGTCCCTCTCCCAAATATGAGGGAGTGACATTATTCCCCTTCCCTTGCAGGTGGGATGCTGTCCCCCTTGTCAGAGCCGCATGACGAAATCCATGGAGCAAAGCGGATTGAGATTTCTCAAGAGGCTCTATTCTGGCCGCTTGGCGGTTCTGACAGTTGATGCCAGGGCTCTGCAATTGTGTAGGGAGATAGCCCTTTTACGCTAGAAGCCCAAACTAATGGCCCCCAAATCTAAAGTCAAAATAGTTTTTGGGAAATTTTGGAACAAATGTTTTCAATTTTGCAATTTTCTCATATTAATTTCTTAAGCGACGAACTTGAAATTTGTCTCCTTTTTGATAAGCAGCAGGGGCCACCTAAGAAAAATTCGAACTTGTCCAACAATATTTATTACACCAAAACGCAGTATTTCTTATACAAGCAATGAGCTATTGCAATTTGACGGCCGACTTATAAGCTCGAAATGTCAGACGGCACGCTTCAGTTAGTTTAAAGACAGCCACCTTGAGGCTAGGTCAATTTTATTGTGCTTAGGCATAGTTTCAGTGGAAAACGTAAAATTCTGGCCTTGTTTTTGCCATTTTGCTGGAGGACTGCATTTTTGTTCATTTCATTTAAATCTTAATATATCGCGATCTAATGCGCCGATTTGACTTTTCATTTCAAATAATGAAAGAACATTGCTTCCCCTGATAATATTTGGAGATGGATATCGTGATAACAAAATTCGTTGTTTTATTTGTATAAATATAATTTTAGTGGAAAACCTTTTATTTGTAGCTTCTCGGTTCCGAGCACATGTCATTCACAAGCTCACGATTGACATGGCTGAAACGATTAATTTCAGTAATTTCATTCATTTACACTACCCACTTTTCTCCAACAGCTTTCGAGTAATTCGTCCGAAAGGGTATTTCAAGGAACTAAATTTCTCGGAACACGTTTGCTTCTCATCATGGTTTCAAGTCCTCAAAATGACTGGAAGTGGATGCAATTTGGCATAAATCTACCTTAGGGTCCTGGGTCGCCGATACAAGTAATTCTAGGCCAATATAATATTCGGTTCGTCTTCTAGAAGCAGTTTTGTACATGCCTTTCCTGTACGAACCCAGCACCCGGCGCTACCATCACGGCATCGTTTTGATTGAGTGATAACGGCCAGTGACCTCCTGACGGGTCACAGGTGTAGGGTTAGTGGGAGCCGGTACAGTGTGGCGCAGTGGTCTAGTGTTTAGAGTCCTGTTTCGTGATAAGGGGTGCCCGGTTCGAATCCGGGGTTGACTGCGGGATATTGATTAGTTATTTCAAAGAAAAGAATGATAACACTGACCTACAGGCTTATGAAGCGATACATTGAGAAGGCAATGTGGTTTGCGTTCAGCACATTGTTATGCGACTCTCCTGCGCCGGTGGGGCGTTAGCCCAGGTCGCAGACCGGGGTTTGGTGTGGGGACACTGCTCCTCCCGCAGATATGGGGGGACAGTATCTTCCTCTCCACACAGGGTAAGATGATGGCGTCCCTCACCTCCATACAGGTGAATGGGGATAATCCCCCCACCTTGGCATGGGGGTCATTATTTTCTTTCTCGTGTCTGTGGGTACACTCTCCTCTTCCCCTGGCTGGTGTTGGGGCAGGGGTCGAAAAACCTACTATGTTGGCATTATAAATGGTGACAACCCAAAGTAGGCAAAGTGACAAAAATTATTCCAGAACTACAACCGAACAAATAGCCGATACTGGCACCTGTAATTTGAACTCGCCATGTTTTCAAACAGCTAGAATGGTCCAGTAGTATCCATTGGTATTCTGCTAACGCAAAATGTGTCACATTTAAAGCCTAGGCTGGTGACACATTTACGGTTTGACATTTACAATGGTGACAGGCTGAACACTTTTTGACCCCTGTGTTGGGGACATTGTCCCTCTTCCAGGATCCCAGATATCCACCTAGCCAAACAGAGGAGGGTGACAATGTCATCTCCAGAGGCAGGCGTATTCCCTTATGTGGGTAGGGGATAGTGTCCCTGTCCCACATCTGGGAGGGTGATAATGTTCCCTCCATGTCAGGAGATGGGGGACGCTGTCACCCTCAACGGGGAGAGGGACACTGTCCTCTTCCCCTGTGTGCGAGAGGGATAATGCCCCTCTGCCAGATATAGTGGACGGACAGTGTCCCCCACCCCACACAGGAGGGGGGACATTATCCGCCAATTCTATCTGCAGATACGGAAACACTGCCCCCCTTTCCACACAGGGAAAGAAGAAAATGTCCCCTTCTCCTCTCTGGGGATGGGGAACACTGGCCCTCACCAACATCTGTAAAAGGGACAGCGTCGTCCACACCTAGACAGGGACAGGGGACAGTGTCTTACTTACTGTCAGACAGACTTCAACTGGCTCAATGGCAGTCCCCCACCCCGTGAGCGAGCCCACCCATAGTAAAAGTGCGCTGAATCGACTCACATGCTGGCGGGTCCTCCCCACACCAAGTCTCTGGGCGACGGTGGTGCCTCTAGCGGCGGTGATGTATAGCTGAGCCTTCCGCGGCGGCCGACTCATCCCCGAGTCACCTCGAATGCCATCAAGAAGGGCATGGAACACAGCATCCGGGAACCCTGCGAAAGATCAGAAAAGCAGAGTGCAGGGTCAGGGCTAGCGTGGAGAGAGTTGGCTACGCTTGTCATTGGTACCCACGTCCCCTCGTGCCAGTCATTTCCAGTCTCACATGTTCCAGTTCAGTCGCTTCCAGTCTCCGCGCCCAGGAGTCTCCGCACGGGAACAGCATGAACTGCATTACCTGGTTTGTGCGGTTGCTCTTTGAACGCCACGGCAGCGACATGGCATGCCATGCCCTGTCACCTGCTGCCCAGAGGTCAGAAACACCCCGACCTTACCAGCTTAGTTGGCGAGAATCTCGGGAACCAGAAGCATGAATATTGTCAAAATGAGGCTAATGCCCATTGCGGTGCAATTAATCCATTCAATATGATATGGCATCAATATTTGTTATGTAACCTACTCATTCTTTGGCTTGGGATAATCATTTTCCTTTTGCAAGACTCTGAAAGGACTTTTCATTCGGGAAACTTCCCGATATTGAGGCAAATTTGGTAACCATTGGGGAAAGTAAGTCTTTTCTGACCTTACTGCTGCCCCTGAAGACCGCGCCACTTGCGTTAAAAGTAGCGCTTGTGGTATGGTGACATGGCTGTGGTGCGACGGGGAGCTGTGAACGTCGGTGTTCGAAAGCTGTCGGATCAGTCCGAAACTATACTGGAATAGAGGCTGTCATTGTGCTCTGTTGGAGATCGCCACGCTTCCAGGTCGAGTTATGCGAACTACACACACGCGCGTTGTGAAGACAATAACTAGCCTTGGTTTGACTGACTAATTGGCTTTTGATAGTTAGTTAGGTGGCATAGGGGCAGGCTGTCAGGCAGGCTGCCAGAGTCCAGAAATGGCAGACTGAAAACATGGTTCAGCTTAATGCGCGCATTGACTGGGTTTTGAGCCACCTTTGCTTTGACGGGGAGTACCCCTAAGACCTCAAAAACTGCGTTAGACAGCGAAAAATGGTAAACAGCGTTGGATATCCAATGCAAATCACTATAGAAAAGATTTAGACCATTTTTTGTCAGGTGGCATTTAAGATCACCGAGGTCAAGGCATACGACCATAGGGATAACATGTAAATGAAGGTTTTCAGTCATTACATCTGAACTTGTAAGTATAGAATCAAAACAACATAAATCATTTGAATTCTCGCTGCAAGCCCAAATTGAATGATATCTAATATGACCCTGCTAAGTCAAATCAGGTTAAATCTAAGTATCTTGACTTAAGTTATAAAAATGACCAGAGAAAAGGTAGGCCAAGTACTGGGGCACCAAGTGGCATCGTTTTTAGTATATCCTCAAAAACCCCGAGGGGTAGAGTACCCGCCCCCTGTCAAAGCGAAAGTAGCTTAGACCCCGTCAATGTGCGTCTTAATACGTTACGGCGAGAACGTATTTTACGGTAAATTTTGAACTCTATCTTAAGAAGCAGGAGGGGCTAGAACAAAATAAAACTGGTTTTTGCAATGGTCTCGTCAAGGGTTTTCTGGCGCTAAATAGTTCGACATGTTTTAGGGAGAGGAAGAAAATATCGAATACGGCACCAAGGGTTTGATATTGGTTATATTAGGCTCTGTGACTTGAACTAAGCCGTGCCGCGCAAAACAGACTAAGACGTTTGGGTTCCGATGTGCTTATGATTATCTGTGTTGATTCTCTTTAAAGTCCTTCGTATCATGAATATCCTGAAATACCAATCTGCAAATCAAACATGGCACCGTGACGGTAGGATTTGATGCATTTTATATTGATCCTGCTGCATCAACTAGGCTGTACAGCGCGAAAAAGGTGTTTTTATTTGACGGTCATATTGGTTCTAATCCAAACTCCTGTAATCATAGAAATCTCGAATATCACTCTGGATATCGAATATTGAAATCCTTCTATCTTCACAAAAATCAAATATCAATTACACCAATAGCCTGCTACTCACGACGGGTTTGTAGGTAATTTGGACATTTATTTGCAATATTGACCTTATTTGGGGGCGTTGATATTTTTCCTATCGGTGAACTATAATCAGTGTTTGTTTTGCCTTTACGTTAAGTTTTAATTTTAAAGGCGTGTTATGGATGCAAATATCCTATATATCACATGCTAAAGTCTAAAGATAATAATATACCCCACCACCATGATGTTTCTCCACCTCCCCCCCCCCCCCACACACACAAAAATATCTTGATCCGTACTGTCGCCCGGGAGACATATCGACGAGCCCCAAACCGATAGGTCTGTGAAATCCGAGAACACACCAAGTAAAAACTGTATTGTATAACATCAAAGCTGGACTTTGCAAAGCCTACCTTCAATTCTCCAATCGTCACGTACATCAATTCCTGCAGATTTCAGAGTGCAGCACTTTGCTGACCGCTTTGAAAAAAACGGAACCACTTCCAGTCTGTTTGACTCTTTATATGATACATTGAATTTAGCCTCTCCGAAATCTGGATCAGGAGGTCAGTGGTGCCTGGACGTTCGCTTAGAGGCGTCACAGCCGGACAGCTGGCCCACACAGCTGTGTTGTGGGGTGCGTGCTCGTGACCCTGAGTACGCGCGGTGCCCTGAGTAGCCGACCGCGGGCGGCCGGGTCGCCGCTCTCAGTCGGCACCCAGCCACCATGACGGAAGCACCAGCCCAGCGGCGGGTGGAGTCGGTGTCGGCTGACCTTGAGCTCGCCACCGCCTCCTCTTCATCATCCTCCTCCTGCCGGAAACGCTCTCCGCCTCCTGGCTCCTTGCACACCTTTGAAGACCTGCTGGACTCTGTTGGTGGCTTTGGTGTGTACCAGAGACTGTTGTGTTTTGGCCTGGTGGGGACCTCCACCTTCGTCTGCGCCCTCACCTACTATGCGCAGGTGTTGGTTCTTCTGTCGCCGCCGCTGCGGTGCGGAGACGTCTCCGATGCTGGAGAAGATGCTGGAGGGCATGGTGGCGACGCCGGGCGGGGTGGAAAAGAGCTGGATGTGTGTGGCGGAAACAGGAGCGAGTTGGGAGGAGATGGGTCAGTGACCGTCTGTCGCAACTGGACCTATGACACCAGCCGCTTCTTCGCTACAATAACTTCTGAGGTGGGTCTGATTGCGGTGGGAGGCGATTGTTAGCGATCCTCACGATGTTGAACGTTCAGAAAAGTCACTGCGAGGCAGGCATGGTGCAAATAGGAACAGGCGATGTTTTGAGGCAGACTGGGTCAGCTCATAACAGAGAGAATGAAAATATTTCGATAACTTGTTTTGGAGCTTAACGCTTATTTTCACCACATGACAAGCATTTGCAGTTGGTACCGAAACTGCTACTGCTACAGAAATTGGTGTAACAACTTCCAAATACCGTGTCAGACAGCTCAAACATACCGAGCAAACACAAGCAAACACACACACACACACACACACACACACACACACACACACACACACACACACACACACACACACACACCCCCCCCCACACACACACACACACACACACACACACACACACACACACACACACACACACACACACACACACACGTGAATGCTTCCCTCCCCCGTCAGTCCAACGTGCTACGCATCTCCTGTCCAGACCCTCCCCCGAACATCGCTTCTTTAAACAGGTGAGAATGCAACAAATTCTATTAAATACCTTTAGGTTTGAATGTTGAACGCATATAGAATATTCCTTTATACGATTCAGGATGTGCACTAAGTCTAGTTACTCTATGCTGCAGTACTTGCAAATAGGTACATCTTATCGCTCGAAAAGTAAAGCGCAGTGAAAAACGTATGAGAAACCTACATAGTTTTGCTGCAATTTCTTTGCGCATTCTGGTAACAATGTACAATTATTTTTCCAAATGGAAACTACATGCGAGCACAGACCCCTTTCCCCTTCAGTTATATTCATTGGTAATGAGGCAGGAGCAGCCTGATGATTTGCCAATGAGCTCATGAATTAGTATTCGTAATTTAAGAAAAGTAATCTTAGTTGTGTTAAATTTTTGCAACCGGCTTGCATTGTAGGGCTTGTATTAAACTTTTTACAATATCCTGATTCATTTCAACACTAACCGGACTCACGTTAAATTCCACCTAAACCCCGCTTCTCACTGTTACCACGATTTGTCTAACTTCAACTCTACCTCATTCGTTAATGAACACCAGGCATAGAAACCGTTCTGGCCAAATGGTCAATGACCCGATTCAGCCCAATTAAAAAAGTACCTGAATGCATGTCTGCTTCAAATAGTGGTGCTTCAAAAACAAAACCAGATAATTTCGTAGCGTAGCCTAAGCGCGCACGTACATACATACACCCGCTCCTTAATTGTTTCCGTAACGCTACAAAGTTGCCACTAGACTGGTATGTTGCACCTCTTCAGTCTCCTTGTCCATGGCCTGATCATCATCTCCGGTGGGAAATATGACCATTTTTTTCACCTCTGGCTTTGGCAGTGTTTGCGGTGCCATTGACACTAGCCAAGGGCGTCTCCGAGTACCAAAGCCTAAACAGGGGGAAGGGCAAGTTAATTCTTAGATTCCCGCGGATAAGAGCATAAATCTGCACTCCAACAAGAAAACAAAATTTGTGACTTGCCTATCATTTTCTTTCGTTCCTGCTCTTGCAGACCGCACTTTTAGTTTTTCTTTAATTTGGCTGAAATTCAATGATAGCTATTTGGCTGTAACAACGTACCAATTGCCAAGGCTATTCTGTTTTACAAAATCCACCATGTGAGAATGTTCTGTGGATTGCACTTATTCTCACAACTCATAGGCTAAAATCATTACTGTTTGGAAAGTGAACTAGCGACCTCGGCGCCTACCCTCGCGATGCTGCCAACGCCACTGTCTCAACCCTAGATAGCAAACATGTCCAGTATGTCACCCTCCGTACATACATTCCAGATACATATTTTAACGCTGGTGGAAACAATGGAATATCAGATGTGCTACTTCTGCTGGAGGACAAGTCCAGGGACTAACCAAACCACAGATATTGCTCCAAAAATGCTGACAGGTCATGTCAGTTAATTCCGGTACGCCTGCATGCAGTATAGATCCCACTAGCTTTACCAATTATTTATTTTCTAGCCTGTCATGATGCTGATTTCGTGCGTAGTTTCCAGTCCTGCGTTGACAAGAGTGGTAATTAATAGATTCTTCGTTGCCTTTTTATATGTCCTGATACATACATGTTTCGATCAGACCATTCACCAATGAAGTTTGTTTGCTGAGTCAAAAGCTAGGCCTTGTACATATCCTCTTTTATAGTCGATCTGTCGTCTTTCGACCACTAAAGTAGGCAAATGGTTATTTCGACCATTTCCATGCGTCAGGTACTGGATACATCACTGGCGGATCCAAGGAGGGGGGGCAAAGGGGCCGTGGCCCGCTCCAAAACCTGAAATTGTATATTTTCTCTCCAAAAGGGACAAATTTTAGTCGTTTTTTATTTAAGAATACTGTTTTCACGATTAGTTGTAAATTTTCCAACCAAAACGATAGTTTCCCCTCTCCAAAAGTTTCTCCTGGATCCGCCAATGTCTCTCCTAATGGTATGTACTATCTGGTTCATCATTTTCGAGAGCCGGGATTGGTACGGCAAGTATCCGCCCTCTTGACCTTGCCGGCTGTTATTATTCGGTGTTTTGGGATCAAATGCAAATGAATAAAGATGAGATGATTGAACTGCTGGAACCTCCCGTGTAGTTTTTTTGTCATATCTAGGAAGGAAATATCAAATCCCTACCGTCATTCAAACATCAGTTGATAATTGGATAAGAACAGCAGCATTAAAAACTTTTACACCAAGAAGGTTTCATTGTTATCATTTAAAAATAGAGTGACGTTTGTGAAAACTATTATACCCAACCCTTTGATGTTGAGGTTACTGATTTTTTCCTAATGGTCCGTGAAAATCAGCTCTCGGCTGCACCTCGAGTCAATTTTGCACGCATCATTGGGTCAAAAATATATAGATTTCAAAGAGGCCATTTTTTAACATGTTAACTGGGGGGCCATTTGCCCCCCCCAGTCGGCCGAAATGCCCTCCAGTGCCCAGAAATTTGTCCCCCAGTGAAATAGACAGGTAACTTAAAATTGACCAAATGCAGACTCACCTAACGAAAATGAGACAGAACAACACCCGATAATTATAACTGTGTTCTATTTCTGGTCCCAAATTGCAATCCACAAAAATTGTTAAATTTCCACCCGTGGCTGTCTACTCCATCATGCAAAGACGAAACAAAGTGCATAGTTACGGGACATCCAGACAAAGCAGCCTCAGCAGAACTAATCACAACGCTGAAGATGAACGCTGGCCTACAACCAATCAAACATCCTGTTCTATCCGACCGGAAGCCCACATCCCAGTTAGTACCATGACATTGCATGGTGCTCTCATTTCACACGCAGTCAGTTGTCAGCGCTAGGAGCTCGCTCGTGGATTAGACGGGACACGGTGTAGTCAAAGTGCGTAAGACTGGTTGCTGGTGTGGCGGTATGAAGTCCTTAGCCTTTTTCTTTATTATTGTGGTGGTAGCATACATAAGCGTCGCCACCGGTAAAAAAATGAGGGGGCCAGCCAAACTTCACCCTGATGCTGACAGCAAACTTTCCACGTTAGTACCAAAAACCTTTCGAATTTGGGCTTCTTGTTGCATTCCGCAGTGGCTGGTTATACACATTTCCAGTTTACTTCAATTTTGACTGCGATCAGGAAATCGTTGGTCAAAAAGTGGGGGGGGGTGATTGATGATCCCAAAAAATGTTCTGGTTATGTGGATAGAACCATTCGATGGCCACGCGGGGTTGGAAGGGCACCCCTGGATTCTTATTCGATGGGTAATGTGCTAAAAACATTGCGTCAAGTGAATATCAAACTGTCAGCAATTGTTTTAAATAGTGATATATGTCGCCTTTTCTGTGGTTTTATGACTACCGCTAGGGGTCGTTTTAGCCTCAAATCTGGCTTTTGTGGTGTGTTTTTGGTTAATTTAGCGGAAATAAAATTATGCCGCTCTTTGGCCCTTTTTCTAACTCGGTTTGACCTTTTCCGCTGAAAAAACCTGGCAGCCCAGGGGCAGCATCTATAATCTCTAGACTTGGAATAACTAAAAAATTAGAAAAATTTGTTTTAACACTAATGCGTCCAAGTTTCATTAAAACCCCTCAAAATGGGTCTTGACCCCCTGAAGACACTATAATGGCCAGCACAAGAAACGCCCCCCTCCACTGACTTTTCCTTAACACGCGCATTGACGGGGGTCTGAGCCACCTTCGGATTGAAGAGGGGGGCGGGTACCCGCCCCCTAAGATCTCGAGAACCACGGTAGGTAGCAAAAACGGTAAACGGCGTTGGGTAGCCCATCCGCTTCTCCATCGAAAATATTTGAACCATTTTTTGTCAGGTCACATTTAAGGTCACCAGAGGTCAAAAACATGCCGTCACATGCCGTCATAGGGATAACATGTAAATTAAGTTTTTCGGCCATTACATCTGAACAAGTAAAGATATAGCAAAACGACTTGAACTCTTGAATCCTCGCAGCAAGCCGAATCGAATGATATATGATTTGACCTTGCTAGGTCAAATCAAAGATTTAACCTGACCTGAGGTCAGGTCAGGGTCAAATTATATAAAATGCATATCATTAGAACCGCAAAGCCAAGGCGAGTCTAATGAAGCTAACATAAACGCTCTATCACCATCTGTTACTGAGTTATTCAGTAAAAACCATATTTCCATGTATTACCAATGGGAGGTCATGCTTCGTACCTGACCTTAGGTCATCGATATCAAAAATACCGGAACATATTTTGAGAACTCGGTGAGCCCATTATGTGATATGAGTTTCAATTGGATAAGTTCACCCTGCTCCGACTTATGCTATCTTAAACTTTTTTGAGGTCGGGTCACTTGACCTGCACTGGTGACCTGACCTGAGATGACCTATCCTTAAAATTTTCACAGAAGTTGCAAAAATGATGAGGGAAAAGGTAAACTAAGTATGGCGGGCTGCGCGCCGGTTTTTCTGCTGTCTCCGAAAAACCCGAGGGGGCGGTCCCACCCCCGTCAATGGCGTGTTAAAGAATGCCCTGATTTTAAAGTCCTGGGCGAATATACCGAGGGCCGTGCTCCACTTTCTCAGCATTTCCTGTGCAAAGCCGCACGGGTAAGGGAAGCCCTTGGTTCCAAAGTCTTTTTAACATAATGCCACTGAACTATTTTTAACCGTAGTCACACTTTGTGTAAGTCATATCGAGTAATCAACCACTCACCATAGGCGAATACAAGATTTCTGATCAAATGAAGCTTCGGTCAGGGGGCACCATGTAAGGAAATGGCGCGCCATGGTTAGCTCAACAACCGATAATGAGCGGTGAAATCGCATCCCGGGGCAACATTTCCGGGAGTGCCGGGCACAGAGTGCGGAAGCCGAGTTCTTGATCGGGGAAGGGAGCACCTGTCCCCCTGAGCTGCCTATGCTGTTCAACAAACTTTGGTATGTTTGCCCTCCTTGCATTACCGTGATGTATCACAATTTCTGAACTCGGGAGCGTAGCTACACGTGAAATGGCAAGTACTTCAGATGAGCGTCGGAGGGGGGATGGGTAGAGTGACTTCCTCCCTCTCCACTTTCCATCCAGAATAATTATGTTTTATCAACAGCAAGGAAACTGTGCTAGTTGTTCAGCCAATATCCTCATGTCCAAAAATTGTATTTATTTCGTCTATACCACCCTTTTATTGGAGTCATGCCGGGGGATAACTTAGATAAATAAAAAAGTTACAATCGAACATATTTTAGTTCTAGAGGAGACACTTTCCAGTCAGTGCGCTGACAGGAAACAGTACGAGGCAGCGGGATTTTAAGGATTCACTGCCTCTCTTCCTTTCCCGTCGGTAGCGGCTCTAACGACTTTGAAAAAATTGGAATTTCTTAAAGCCCTAGCACAGTCTTTTTTTAAGTTGGCGCCGTTTTGCCCCAACCATTTTTTTAATGTTTGTGGTCTAGATACTACCCGCCCCACCCCCCAACCCATGGGTTTTTAAGCCAGTTACTCCCACACACGGCCCCACCTCGACTCTGTAACCGCACCCCCCCCACGGCATTGCTCACTGAAGAACCCGAACATCCTTCTCCTCAGCTCCCGAGGAGCGTGAGTGACTACCTGGCGCCTGCCGAGACAGGGTGCACCCAGACTCGATCAGGTGTCAAATGCCAACCATTGAGTGATGTTATTCAGTGCGACCTTAAGCAACAAAACACTTCTGCAATCGAAACTGGACCTAGAGGGCACATCTGCAGTCGGTGGGTACGTCTAACAACCAGACAAATAAGGTCAAGGACATGTCTTTGGTATTCTTTTGTTAGGTTCTGCCTGATGTAATACAGGATGTATTTCTGTGCAGCGAAACGGATCTACATAGGCGTGTCGCGGATGTGACTAGTTTTGGGGGAGGGGGAAAGGTGAGGGAAGAGAAGAGAGGAGGACAGACATTTCGACGTGAATTGTGTCCTTGAGCTTTCTGGGGGAAGAGCTGGAACAGAAAATTAAAGTTTTTGAAACCTCTGAATAATGCATGTTTCCGAGTATATTTAGTGAGATTGTGGAAACCAAGGGACGGCGCACAGCCCTATAGATCCGTTAGTCCACACTACCCCTGTTAAGAAAATAATGCCGCCTTACATCTCATCTGTTTTAATGCTTAAGACTATCAAGAATACCATCCAATACTACCAAGTAAATTTTAAGTAGGCCATCAGCACGCATCCTATCGTAAAAACCTTTGAACCTATTTTGATGAAGATAACTTAAATCGGTAAAAATAAAAAACATAGGTTTTGTCCTCTCCTAACCAATGCCTAGCCCAGCTTCTCTCCCCTTTACAAAGCTGTAAGGCTTTGAAGCTGGTACGTTGTAAAGCCCCAATTTATCAAATGACATTGAGAGTTCCCAAATCTTCCACAAGCTTCAAATCACTGTTTCATAGTATAACTTTAACACCTTTACAGTTGGCTATTGTAGCTGTGGGATGCACCCAGAGGTGCAGAAAGTATGCTGGCTGTCACAAACTCAATGTGACGTATGCCTCCTCTGTCACACAAAGCTGGAAATCGTAATTGTATGCTTGAATACTATTTCCAATATGCTGAATATCATCTACCTGTCTCTTACTTTTTGCAACAGACAAGGTTCAAACACCAAGCCATTACCGCATGAAGGTAGTAAACTGTGTTTTCATTTTTTGATCATGTTTATGTTTTTGGAAAGAAAATTTCCAATTATGGATCATTGTTTCCAGTATTGGGATCATAACTATTATTGGCAACTCTGACTGCAGTTTCCCCGAATGACATGCATTTCTCTTTGAAGAAGAAGTTTCCATTCTTGGAAGGAGTGTTTCCAATTATGGTACATCTCCCCATGATTAAATGTGGCAATTATCATGAAAATAATTATTATTGGGAACTAATCTATGAATGGGAGCGCACACCTACACACAATTGGGAACCCTGATCACAGCTCCCCCCCACTGAACTTCTATCTCACATATCAATAAAAGGGACAAAAATGTCAATGTCAACATAGGATTTGGATCTACCTAAGATGTGTTGGTAAAGTGAACCTCAGGTAACATTTTTATAGACGGATCAAATGCTTAAAATTTGCCCCCAACACCCGATTATCACCTGCCTGGTCGTTCCTTCTTGCAGTAAAAACTCTGAGGCAACTACCCTGCATAGATGTAAAATTATGTCTATTGGCCTACTAGATATAGAGGTATTGGAAGTCTCATACCAAAGAAAGGTCCAGTGGAGTCAAAATCCTGCTTTAACTCCATGCAGTTCAGGTCCTGCGTGTTGCTTACTACCACTGGTAGAAAGCAACACACCCCCAACCAGCGTTTTTCGAAGTATCTTTCTTTCTGAGATTTTCTGTGATTTTCTGAGATGAGAAGGGGGTCTACTAGGCCCCCTCCTGTGCACGTTAGTGCAAGGCCCCTCTCCAGTGTGTGTTTTAACACTTTGTGGAGGACTGCATTGGCACACATTTGCTATCTGTACAATATTGACATGATAATTTTATGATGAAATCTCACCCGAATTACTGTTGTTGCCAGTCTGCTGCTGGCGCCAACTCTCCTAACGTCCTCCAGCTCCAAATCTAACTAACCAATCTCGATCTAGAGCACAAATAAGGTAAGGCACAAGCAAGCTTAGGAATGAAAAAACCAAGTTTGATATGTGAAAGTGCATCAGTCTCAAAGTAGCCTACATTCATCTTAGATTAGCCATGGGCAGCACTATTTATTCCAGCTTGTTTCAGCCTGCACTTATCTCAGATATACCTATTAAATATGCCCTCAAAAGAAGTAGCTTCCCATCTGTTTAAAATTTTTTGGCAGGCTCTACATCACATAAACATTTCGAACTTGTCTTGCCGCTGTTGCGTAGCTTAGGTAGAATTGCTGCCCAGCTATGTTTATTTCTTTCACTCATTTAGTAATTTTCTTAGTAGCTTTTAGGCGTACTTAATACTAAATTCAAAGAAATAGGTACCGCTAAATCGAAGAGACTCGAGCTTTAAATATTATTTAACCTGACACAATGGACAGAGAAGTAATTGGTAACGTATCTGCGTTATCTTTAATGCCTTAGATATGCCCACAATGGTGTATTTCTCGAAAAAATTGACTGCCACATTTCGGGCATCTAGGCGGCAACTTTCTGGCAACTACTAACAATCGGCACCATTGGGTTGCATGCTAAAATCTGGCAAATGTGACAGCGGTTTCCGGGTTTTCTGCAGCGGGGGTCCCTCGTTTTAGTAGAAACTGAAAACAGTACCAATATTGTATCACTGATGGTACGCTGTGCAATTGAAGAACAGATTTGCTAAATTAAAATAATCGCTACACGCTTCATTCTGTATTTCGAAAATATGTGGTTTGATTTTGAACCATACAGCCACGATCGCTATTTTGTCACAGTTATGCACCTCGATTTTTGTAAATGTGTCACAAACTCCAGTAGCCGCGTTGGCAAGTTTCTGCACCTCTGGATGCACCGGATGACAAAAAGGTTCCTCCCAATATCATTTACTACTCATAATTGTCCGGCTGTGTTGATGTCTTCCACTCATTGGGATGAATAGGTGGTATAAGATTCTTTGAAACGCGTTGAATTTTCTTCCAAGAATTAGTGCATTGAGCGAAAAAAATAATGCAGGTGTGTACCATACTCTCCGTCTCTTCGTCACGTTGACCTTTACCGAGGAAAAGATGAGCAGCGCTGCCATCCAAAACGGGTACGAAAACACAGCTTGTTTCAATACATGTTTCAGAAAAATTCTGCGTGTAAGGTTCGAACAGGAAGCAACACAAACATTGAGCCTGATGGCTTACGTGCATATATCCAATTACATTCCTCGAATGAAGCTGGAATATGTAGACTTAGAACCGATGCAAAAGGTGTGCCGTCCCTGTGCTTCCGAAATTTACACGAAATATATTCGGAAACATACGTTATTCAGAGCTTTCAAAAGTTTTAATTTTCTGTTCCATCTCTTCCCCTGAAAAGCTTAAGCGCTCTCTTCCCATGAAAAGCTTAAGCGCACAATTCACGGTAAAGTATCTCACTCTCACTCACTCTCACTCACTCTCACTCTCTCTCTCTCTCTCTCTCTCTCTCTCTCTCTCTCTCCCACAAAAATAATCACATCGGTGACACGTGTATGGTGGCGAAATACCAACGGTGCACGCAGAAACATGTTTTGGGTCATTCGAATATATCATTGAACCTCTTGCACAACAGCCAGACCCAATGAATCTAACTGAGAAGCACTAACTGGGAAGATACAAACGCACTGTGCTTATTAGTTTGATCCCCAACTCTCCTGGATGTGCCCAAAGAACCTACCCCGATAGAAGATGATGGTTCAAATAAAGATGTTTTTATATGGAAATAGAGGCGATGAATGTCTCGGGGAATTGCAAAAAAACTAGTAACAGCTTTCCATAGCGTAGCCCTTAGGAAAAAAATGTTTCGGGCTTCTGAATTGCTCGCAACTTTTAACCCGCGCCCCACCGGGGGTCCGGCGCCACCTTCGCCCCACCGGGGGCCATCGATGGCCCCTAACTCCGAAAGTATGGGCGTTAGCTCAAATCTGCAAAATGCATTAGAAAGCTCGCGTGAATTCAGTACGAAATTTCTTGCATGTTTTAGTACTCAGGTCGATGGTTTGACCTCCAGAGGTCAAATTAGGTCAAGATCGGCTATTTTCACTCAAATATGCAATGCTTAAGCAAACTGGGCATAACTCTTGTACCATTAGAGCTATTGAGATGTGTGAAGTACATTGAATAGGAAAATGTCAGACCTTTTCCCGCTATGTTGAAAGTAAGGACCTCCCGCCAGTGGTTTGACCTCCAGAGGTCACCTCGTGACCTAAGATGACCTGAGGTCACGAAAGGTCAGAAAGTGACCTTGCCGTATATCAAACGAAAGCCAGTGACGAGACATACACGATGGTGTTTGATTCAGCGCTCTAGCTTATATAGGTCAAACGCTATTGTGAAAATACTGTTTTTGACCCCTGGTGACCTTGGATGACCTTGGAGAGGTCAAAGGGAAAATATGGCCCCTGGAATCCGTGACAGTGTGTCCAAGGACGCTTTTCTGACGAAGACGAGCATTTTCAATCGTTTTTGTGGCTTTTAGATCACAAGACAGCTTTTCCCCATGCTTTGTCAATGGGAAAGGTCACCTCGTGACATGACCTCAGGTCACGAAATCGAAAAATCCAGGATATACACCTTGTAGACCCTGGAGGGGTCATAAAGTGTGGCAAGTTTCAAATCGATCGACTTCGAAATGTAGCTCTTACAGAGCTCTAAAGTTGAAGTGAGGTGACCTTGGTTGACCTCGCCTGGTGACCTGACCTTGGGTGACCCAGAGTAAAAATTTCAGGGATGGTGGGAAAATGATGCAGTAAGAGGTAGAGCCCTCAACCGCGGTGCTGCGCCTCGTCGTTTTTCTGCTATTCCGGAAAAACCTTAGGGGCCATCGATGGCCCCGGTGGGGCGAGGGTTAATAATGGAAAATCATGACCTCTCTTTTGAGAGGGCTTCATCCGACTTAATGATTTTTTTCTGGCGCACATTAAACCCTAAGCACTCTTCTGTCTAGAAGCTGAACGTAAATGAGATAGACTTGAGGGAAGACGAAAATAAAAGTACTTTGTTTATTCTGGAGTGTTCAGGAGCACTGGTTTAACAAGTAGCAGGTGGCGGCAGTATATGACCTGAACGTTTCGAGTGCAGTAAGTCTAATTGTAAAATTGTACCATGTTGATCGATGACGCTGCGAAAAATACGCACCCCAATAGGAACGTAGCGGCTAATGATAATGTTAATTTTGATTTGCCGGGAATTTTTCACCAATCATCAGCCGATAACGAGCTTACTCGTCATCCGCCAAGAACAACAGGATCACACTTTCCATGTCTAATCAAAATAAGTATTTGTGATGAATCTGACACGGGAACTCCAGCTAGCACGCCCACCACCAGTCCAGGGGCTCATGCTGGAGCACAAAACGTTTGAATGTATGTTTATACGGACCAGATAAGTTCCTGTTTGGGGACAGTAACGGGCTGAAAACTAAACAGTCTCCCGGCGTTCACCCACACACAATAATGAGAGCAAAACTCAAACTGCCAAAACACTCATATTCTACTTCATATCTGGGGTCGGAATGCAAAGTATAAACACTTATTTTGTCCCGAGAATTCCCACCGCAGCACGATCTTTACCAACACAAAATAATAATAAAAATGTTAAGGAAAGGTGGATGTGCTTCCCCTCAACTGCAGCAGATCAATTTTCCACGCTATGCGTGCTTGCACCAGTTTTTTACTTCAGGCCATTAAGCACTGTCTCGGCGACAGTGACACATAATAGATGGGAGCGCGTTGTTTCTTTTCAGCCACCCAGCCGCCATAACAAGTCTTTGTGAGATGTCTAACAGCCTCCCATCCGGATCGGGTGTATATTTGCGCGCCCGTTGAGGTCGCGTTTAGACACAAGGTGGTGTTTGTCCTGCTTACCGACTGTCTGTACCAGGCATATGGTCAGAGGATGTATAGCAACTTCAGATGTTCCCTGCGAAAGGCAATGGTGGAGCAGTCCGAAAACTTCCGGTCTTGTCAATATGTTTGTGGATGATTTCGGGAAACAAGAAGACTACGTGTTTTCAAAATGGGACTGGTACCCAATTGGTACTACCAATTAATATGTAAGTATGCCATTTATAGGGAAT
Organism: Lepas anatifera; assembly: GCA_034440635.1. Lineage (NCBI taxonomy): Eukaryota > Metazoa > Arthropoda > Thecostraca > Lepadidae > Lepas > Lepas anatifera. The sequence goes on from JAOTON010001035.1 coordinate 299,270, forward strand.
CCGACATCTTGGTACAATTCCAGATAGTAATGGTATTAGTGCTAGGCGGCCCCAAAATGCACCAAACATGGCATATAAAATTGCCCCCGATCGTCATTCTGTTCCTCTAGTTTCACAAATTTTATTAGTCTCTTTTTCTAACAAGACAGAAAATTAATTGGTCAGTTCCCAAAAGCTCGTAAATTGGTGTCTCAAAGAGATTTAACCTTTGCAGCATCTCGGCAATAAAACGGCTGAGCAGTATCTGAGCTGGGATCGTAATATTAGGTTCTATCTTTCACAAGTATCATAAGAGGCCATCACGAAGGCTAGGTATCCACTTGACTTTGGCCCTCAGCTTCGATATCTTCTGCTTGGATGTGCTGTCGCGCTACCCTATAGCAATCACATTGAAGCTGCCTCCATCACTCTACTTTGGAGCAGCCGAAAATGTTGTAGTTTTGGTGACCACTTGCACTGTTATCTCGACAATTATGGTTGAATAGGAGGGAGTTAACCTGAAGGGCCATCTTATGAGGATCCTTATCTCGTTATCCATGTGCTGTGGCAGAGGAGGGTGGCTGTAGCCTTTTGTGGGTAAGGTTTGTTAGGTCTTTCACCTTACAGGTACTGGAGTTTAAGGATTCATGACCTTCCTAACAACCTACGCAAGTGGGCCCTGGGCCTGGGAGCATTCTTTCTGAACACCAAATGCTTCTCCACTTCCCATATTCTCACCCTATTTACCATTGGACCCAACCATGGCCCCTAGAACACACTCAGCATTTCCGTATGAATTGCTTTCGAGGCGTGGAATTTCTGCTATATAAGAACGCCAACGAGTAATGGTGCTGTGGAACCAAATTTTTCTTTAAAGATGGCAAAGCCAATAATAAGGAAAGTATTGAGATAAAGATACCTTTTCTGGATTTTTTCCGTGGGCCTGTGGTCCGAGTTGCGGTCTTCCATTACTCAGTTGTTTAAGGTCACGCGCAGTACTGGTCCCCCGGAGAGATTTTCTGCAGGAGAAGAGAAGAGCAGCCCTGGAACGCCCCAAGGAGCATATTGTGATAGTCATTAATGTTTTCTCCGATTAGCTTCTAAATGTTTCGCGACAGACATTTTGAACCCTCCGACTTTTCTAAAACTAAATTGGGAAAATGCAAAAAGAAAATTATACGACAATGTCTACCAAGATGAGGATCTATGACTTGATTTTATGAGGAATCAAAATGAATACTTCTGCGAGGAGAGATGGGTTCAAGTATCCTGTTGTTCGATGTCAGTCATAGGTGTTTCCAATTGGCTCAATGTTGGGGAGATATACAGTCCGTCTTGTCAAGATTGTTCCTAACCTACGATGCTGATCGGTCTGAGATGGCATATTTTTGAAGCCCCATTTCCAATCATCAGCACTGAGGTCTCAGTGTCTCCAGTGATGATGGTTTTGGTGATGCTTAGGTGTGGGCTTTCAAGCCTTCTTCACCGGACGACTCTACTCTGTACTCGGGGATAGGAGCTATAACTACAGACGGTCTGTATACTATTTACATAAAACAGCTAGGCTGTCAGCTACAAGGCTGTTATGTGATCCCACACATACTGTTTATTACTGCTGAGACGCGAATTTGTGTTTGTTGTTTAAATAGTGGGCGGGGTGGGGGTGCGATTATTCGGGGCAAGAATGCACGGACCGGGACAGGCTTCTTGCGCAACACTCTTCAGGATTAACCCGCGCCCCACCGGGGGACCGGCGCCACCTTCGCCCCACAGGGGGCCATCTATGGCCCCCCTCTAACTACGAAAATATGGGGGGTTAGCGCAAATCTGCAAAATGAATTAGAAAGCTGGCGTGAATTCAGTAAGAAATTGCTTCACATGTTTAAGCGCTCATGTCAATAGTTTGACCCCAGAGGTCAAGTTAGGTCACGATAGGCTATTTTCACTCAAATATGCAATGCTTAAGAAAACTGAGCATAACTCTCATGCCATTAGAGCTATTGAGATCGGATAAACTACATTGAATAGGAAAATGGCAGAACTTTCTCCGCTATGTGGAACGTAATGACCTCCCGCCAGTAGTTTGACCTCCAGAGGTCACCTCGTGACCTCATATGACCTGAGGTCATCAAAGGTCAGAAAGTGACCTTGCCATATATCAAATGAAAGCTAGGGGTAAAACATACAAACATACACGATGGTGTTTGATTCAACGCTCTAGCTTAATTAGGTCAAAAGTTATTGCCAAAATACTGTTTTGACCCCTGGTGACCTTGGATGACCTTGGAGAGGTCAAAGGCAAAATATGACCACTGGGATCCGTAAAAGAGTTTCTAAAAATTATTTTCTGAGCAAGCCGAGTATTTGCAGTAGTTTTTGTGGCTTTTAGATCATAAGACAGCTTTTTCCCATGCTTTTTCAATAGGAGAGGTCACCTCGTGACCTGACCTTAGGTCATGAAATCGAAAAATCCCGGATATACACCTTGTAGACCCTGACGGGGCAATGAACTGTAGGAAGTTTCAAATCGATCAAAAGAGAAAGGTAGCTCTTATAGAGCTCAAAATTTGAAGTGAGGTGACCTTGGTTGACCTCACCTGGTGACCTGACCTTAGGTGCCCGGGGTAAAAAATTCCGGAGATAGTGTAAAAATGATGGGGTGAGAGCTAGAGTCATTAACCGCGGTCCTGCGTTTCGTCGTTTTTCTGCTATCCCGAAAAAACCTTAGGGGGCATCGATGGCCCCGGTGGGACGAGGGTTAAACTGGAACTGGCTAGGAGAGAAAAGCAAATATCCGTAAATGGTCCGATGGATAATATGATAAAGGTTTTCAGAATATTTTACTATGGTGTTTTTGCAACGTATGGGAGGAATCAAAACATTTGAGCATTCCTGTTTGTGATGACCCCATGGATTGTTTGAGATTGTGCCGAATTATGAATGTTTTTTTAAGAATGTATATGTGATTTAGAAAGAAGAAATAGCTTATGAAGTCTGAATTTCTGTGTAACAACCAATGTCGAATCAACATCTTTTTTTAAAATCAAAATTATTTTTAACCGTTGTGTAAATATTGTGTTCATACTAGTTAGTACTTGCTTGTTTAGCTCAAAAGAGAAAAATTTTGCATAACCTGATGTATATGCATTCCAAATTCTCGAATTTTATGTGACTATGATTATGAGGTTCTGGAAAGTATGCCCCAGTTAGTTAAAGTGGCTGGAGATGTCAGTATTTTCCGTGTCCCGATGTCAACGCGATGTTAACATGATCTCTAAGAAAGGAAATACGGGTTTTCCACACATTGTTCGCTACATTTGCTGCAATTGAAGGCCGATGTACAATCTAGAGTTATGCATGAACTAATATGGTTTATTCAATCATTTCCCCTTGTTTGTGCTGGTACATTTATCAGTGTTTTCTATTGTTTGGAGGGATAAAGCCTACTTCTGAAGTTGGGAGGGATGGTGTCACTGCCCCTTGTCTCCATCGTCCGTGCAGTTTCGACATATTTTTTTACAACGCCTTTGGCTGGAACGGGGTATTTTGCCGATTAATGGAGAATGGTATGTGTTGGAGCTAACTTTATTTTAATTTGTTGAACATTGTTCATATTGTTCATAGACGACGGGGCCTGCCTTATCGATGGCATAGTTCACAGTTCATGTTGTTAGGAGTTGTTCATAGATTATAGAGAAGGTGAGGTCAGATCAGTGAATCAAAGAAATTATCGATAAGATCCCTCAGTCAAGTTTCGATACAAGTCTTCAAACCGACAGAAATTCCGGAGTTATCTTGGATGCCTAAATGAAAATCAGTTCTAATGTAACGATAAATCTTCGTGATTCGGGCGTTGATGGTTCGCGCTGATTGTTGAGGTGCGCCGCAATACCTGCACACTTGCTATACTGCACCGCAATACCTATACCACGTGCTATACTGCACCGCAATACCTGAACCTCGTGCTATACTGCGCCACAACACCTATACCACGTGCTATACTGCGCCGCAATACCTACACACTTGCTATACTGCACCGCAACACCTATACCACGTGCTATACTGCGCCGCAACACCTATACCACGTGCTATACTGCGCCGCAACACCTACACCACGTCCTACACTGCGCCGCACAACTTACACCTTCGTGCGCGAAGATGAAAGCTCACTTTTCGATTAGAATGGATCACTATTTTGATACATATTTGGTACTTGAATCTACCCAAGGAATCATTAGATAAATATTGATTTTTAACGTTGATGACGTAATATGCGGATCTAGGATTGCCTTTCGGGTGGGGGGGCACCACTTTTGGACGGCACAACCTATCAGGTGGGCGCCAAATCCTATCGAGGGGGCACTGATATTCCCATTTCGGGGGATGGAATGATAAGTAACATTTCAGGGGCCGCCATCAGCCTTTCAGGGGGGGGTTACTGTAACTATTTTTGACGGCGTCGAACGTAAGTCAAGGAAGCCATTGCACTCCCCCTCTTGCTCTCCTTGATTTTAGGTCACCTCCAGCATTGCTTTGGTAACTGCCAAATATTTTCACACATTATCTTCTAGTTATAAATCAGGTATCTTTGAAACGTGCGATTGTATCCCTACGGCGAGAAACCACCTTCCATGTCCGATCTGACCCAGTGAAGAGGATCCACCCAAACAAATACACCCAGGCCAATACTCCCTGTAATTGGGCAAGTGTCCCTGTTGGGAGTGGCCCTAATAAAGTAGAATGAAATAGATAAAAATAAAATAGCGGGGAATTACAGGATCGTGGGTGGGGGCCTACGTTTGTGTTTTTGATTGTTGCAGCACGGATGGTCTGGGTTGTCCGCCCCGTGGGGTGGCCCATGGAGACTGCGAATGCACTAAGACTTATATCTGATATTGCGCATGCGAACCTGCTGAGGTCCATAATACTAGAATAAGTAAACATTCTAGGGCTTACAATCCTTGTCGTATAACCAAATTTGCTATGACCAATGTTCCGCATTTTGTGTAAATATTTGCGTCTAGTGCGCTTTTGAGTACCGCAGACGCAAACAGACGCATGAAGCCTAGACCTTGCTATGTCTTTCTCCATGTCTTTCTAATCACCGGTGCTTTTGTTTAGGCCAAAGTCAAAGACCCTGGATCAAATGGTGAACGTTAGGTCAAGCCATTCACTGAAACTAGGCAGAAAGGGCTTATTTGATAAAATTTTGAAGTTGTTTTCGGGATAAAATGATTGATTTAAGCGATTCACACAGGCTCCAACAACTGCTGTTGGTTTCTGATCAAGAACTATAACAAATCATGATTGGTGCAGTCAGCTGATCGCAGAGCCTTTGAAACACAGCATAGCTAAATATCCCAAGCTGTTTAACTCAACACGTGCTGCACTATTCCCGTCAACATTTCAACGGAAGTAGACAGATGCTTGTTTGTGCTGTGTTCATACTACATCAAGTTATGTGAGCTGGCCTTGATCAGTCATGTCCGAGCTTTGAAGCTCCGTTGGTTTATTTACGCTGGCACACATTACCACTAGATCACGCCAGTGTTGCGTGCACGCGTTTGTTTTGTACGGCGATTAGAATTATTGAGATAGATAGCTTGCAGTACACAAAGTCAAAGTGGTGGATCCAGGCGGAAGGTTTTGGGGAAGGGGAAACCAAAGTAAAAAAGCAAAAAAACGTCACGTGATGAAATATTTGCCTACAATTTAACTAGCCGGTAGGTTTGGGTGGAAGGAGGGGCAAACCCAAGTCAAAAGGCAAAAAATACGTCACGGGGCGAAATATGTAGCCAAGATGTTATTGTTTTTGTTATACAATGATAATTTAGTCAAACAAGATTATACAAGTGAAGAGGATCAAGATTCAGCTTTAGTACTGAAGTGGACTGGTTCAGTTGAAGCACTAAACCTTGTTATCAACTAGAAAGGAGTCGGGGAAAAATATTGACAGCTTTGGGGGATGGAGGAGGAAACAATAACATGGGTTTGCCCCGAGGTTGTCGTTTAGAGGGGGAAATTACACAAAAATTCCTTTTGCACAGGCTATTTGCAGGCAGTATTTCAACGCATTGAGTAGATATGATAGAAGATGACGTAAATGCCTTCTGATGAAAATGCTAATTTTCTAAACATTAAGTAAAAAAGTTCTAACCCGTAACTATTGCCGAATCATAAAAGAAATAATAATTACATGTGTCGAAAGTTGATGGATTTGAGTTTGGAGCTCACACTATGAGCGTGAACTTGTGCAACTGTATACTTTCTGATGAAAATCCTAATGATGACTTACGCCTACTGGTGGATTCAAAGAGGGGGGTGGCAAATGGGCCGTGGCCCCCATTAAAGCCTTAAAAGTATCTTTGGGCACCCCAAAAGGACCCAATTTTGGCCCTTTTTTCCTAGAAAATATTATGCTTTTGCTATTTTTTGCTCGAATTAACCACCCAAAACGTTGGTCAAATATTCGCGTCAAATAACGTTGGTCAAGGTCAAATATTCCCCGTGCTGGGGACCTATCGGAAAATGCTGTGATTATGCCGGAAAAGACGGGAATAAGCTAAAGCCAAATCAGGGTCACATAGAGAAGGCTGAAAATAGCATTTGGACAATGTTGGGATCAAGGTCATTCAAGTTCATTGACCTATGAGGTCACAATATGGTACACTGCCTATAGTGTACACTATTACTAGCACTATAGCAATTATTTGGCCGGAAATGAGGATTGACCTTTACCCATCACCTTTGACTTTGACCTTGACCTTGAGTTACCTTAACTATGATGTCATAGCACAACATACGTCAGACCAGGTAGACATAGGTCAGACCATTTAGCCGGAGGCACTGGGTTTAATGATCTTGAAAGTGCTGATATGACCTTGACCTGTGACCTTTGCCCTTGACTTTGAACTTGATGTAAGGAGGCGACCTTGACATATCATCCCGGTTATACGTCATATTATCCTGGTTAGACGTCACGACTCAGTCTGTAATGCAAGCGAACTGGACCGACATCGCGATTGAAATGATCTCAAAATGCAAGTCTGTCTTTGAAAACCCATAAGTCAACATTTCGACTAATTTTCAAAATTACTTCACCAGTTGTAGCGTCGTTAAATTCTCTCAAATGTGGCCAACTGCCGTTTTCGGGTACGAGGGGTTCTCCAGTTGCCTTCGAAAAAGTGGTGGGAGGCCTCCGAGGCCCCTCCAGTACGCATGCTAATGGAGCCGCCCAACGATTTGCACCCCACGCCCTGAAAATGCGAAAATTAAACAGTAAAATACACTGGATGCTGGTTTTAGAAAGTAACTCTGACAGAGACGACACGTTTTATAGCGTCTTTTGCTGTTTGTTGCCCATCCACCGCTAGTCGCATAGTTCTGTTTGTGCATTTGGTCTCTTCTCTTCGGACAGCGGCTCCCGTTCGCCCGCATTAGCTCCGCTACTGCCCGGCGAAACTTTTCAAACACCCACCTCTAGCTAACACCAACAACATTCCGCCGGATTTTCGACCCTCGGACTCCACAGAAGGCTTCTCCCAGGTGGTCTTAGGTCACCCTACACCACCTGGGGTAGGTTTAGAGGTATGGGCATAGGTAGGTGGCCCTATACTCCTCTAAGGCGTTGTCCCTTCCACTAAGTAAAATCTTAGAACCGCCACTGTTTAAGTTTTTTTAAGTTTAAGGTTACTCCCTGTATATGTTTACATTTTGTCTTAGAAAATATAACAAATTATATAAATAGCATATATCATAGCAGCTTATGTGCTATAATGCTGCTGCTGGTTGAACAGGCAGCATTATAAAAACAAGAGACACAAAATATTGGAATGTGAACGTTAGTTTCAGATTATATTTTGTGATGCAAAAAACATCAATTTAATTCAAAAAATACGCATTTTTAATACTCTGAAGGCGCAGTTCTTTATGGTTAATAAAACACTCTACAAAACATAATCCTTGTTCATCAAACATTTTAAAAATATCTGCATCAAATTGTAATCCTTTGTCAGAAGCTCCATAGTAGGTACTAGTGGACCCACTTGTAACCCTGCATTCTATAGCGTCTTGAATGTGCCAGTGACCCAGCTGCTAGTGTGTTTGTGCTTCTGCTTACGTGTTTGAACTCGGAGGTGAATGGCACAAGCACTCACCGGAGACCAGTAGACGGAGCTTTAGAATAAAAACAGTCACAAGTCAGAGCTGGGGTCATCATCCCTCGACTCATCACTGATTTGATGTTTTTAGGGGACAATTTGATGGGATTCCACTGGAATCATTCCAGACATTCAAGGCCCAGAGGTTAGCAAACTATTTTTCTCCAGTGAAGACCCCAACAAACAAGATGGTTCCAGATTTAGTGGAGCAGATAACTGTAAAAACCGTTCAAATCCGGATACAAGCACCAAAATTGGCACCCATACTCTTTAAGGACTGCTCGTTTCAGAAAACCCGTTAGCCACCTGAAATTCCAAGATGGCGGCCATTTTTCAGATGGCCGCCATTAGCACGCGCAGTGAGGGGGTTCTTAGTCCCCACCTATTTTTCCACGTTGGCCGGAGAACCGTTCGCCGTTGGAAAAAGCTACTTGGCCAAATTTGAGAGAATTGATGAACGCGTCGATTGGTGAAGGTTTTTCGAGAATCGATAAATAATATTTTTAATTGCGACAAGATGCTCTATTAAAAGGATTGTTTGCATCCCACAGGGTACCAGTCTCAGTTTTGAAAACACGCGTTTTGGCTCCTCGATGTATTCCTTTACTATGTTGGCAAAATCGGAGTTTATTGTCCCTGCCAAAGGCTTTCGTAACCAGCGTGTAGGTAAGACTGACAAAGACCAGGGAACTTCATTGGGCTACTCGAAACTCAGCTGAGGAGCAATACTGTATTACTTTACTTCCAGAATAACTGGGTATGTGGAGACGACTGGAGACCGTTCGTCATTCACGCCGTGTTCTGGATCGGCAACATCGTCGGCAGCTGGATATGGGGCAGCATCAGCGACAGGTCAGAACCGAGGCAACGCACTCATACACAGAGGTCTGGGGAGCTTTAGCAACAGGTCAGAACCGAGGCAGCGACGCAAAGACAAGGGTCTTGGGGAAGAGTCAGTGACAGGTCAGTACTGGGGCAACGCACTCACACATAGGGGTCAGGGGTAACGTCAGCGACAGGTCAGAATCGAGGCAATACACTCACACACAGAGGTCCGAGGGAACGTCAGCGAAAGGTCAGAATCGAGGCAATATACTCACACACAGAGGTCCGAGGGAACGTCAGCGACAGGTCAGAACCGAGGCAACATCAGAAACATGTCAGAATTGAGGCAGCACTAGTGATGGGCTAGTGTTGGGCAATGCATTCACACACCGAGCTCTGGGGCAGTAACAGCGACAAGACAGAATTAGGACAGCTTCAGCATCAGGTTAGAATTTGGGCAGCATCAGCAGTAGGTTTATACCGGGGCCCCACTATCGACAGGTGTAAACAAACGGTAAATAGCAACACACTAGGCCTTGAGGCAAAGGTAGTGCCAGGTTAGATTGCGGATGTTAACAAGAAAAACACGCTGGGATCGACACAGCCGATTGACGTTCAGCTGGCACTAGTCTGACGGATTCTGCACAAGCTCCGTCATGTAATCAATACAGCCAATGTCTTATACGTGAGAAGGACGAATCATAGTGAAACACAGAATGTCTCTTCACTGACTCTTCTAGCCTCTTGCATTCCAAAACGTCACATTGTCGCGAGCGTTGCCCTGTTGCCACCCGCTCCCCAATCTCTCCGCCGGGGACCGCTGAGTGACAGCCGTGTTTCTCGCAGGCTGGGTCGCCGACCCGCCACGCTGGCCTCGTTCCTGGTGTATTCGGCGGGAGGGCGCGCTGACGCTGCTGCGGCCCTCCGATATGCTGGTGCTGGCAGCGGTGCGATTCCTGGTCGGCACCGCGCACCACACCATCTCTCATCTGCCCTATATGCTCGGTGAGCGCCAGCGGTCAGGAGCAGCACTTTTAGACGGTTAGGTTGAGCATTGCCGGATCCAGGCGAGAAAAGCTTCTCAAAAGAACGCAATTTTTCACGATTTGGACTGTTTTGCACCTGGATATTCCATGAGTGCTGAGTATACCATGACACTGGTTCTTGAGGCCCCGTTCTCGCTGGTATATGCATTTAATTGCTACTTAACACGCGCCCCGCTGGGGGGCTAAATTCGCCCCCCCTCCTGATTTCCCCAAGATATCTCAACAACGAAGAGCTGCAGAACAACAAAACTTACAGTACCTTTTCCATGGTCAGATTTACACATCTGACCAAATTTTTTAGTTAAGGCCATGTCAGATCAAGGAGCTATTCAAGGTCAAGTGACCCGACCTCAAAACCTAAATTCACGAGTTTGAAGCGGCGCCCAAGGAACATCAGTGAACCGATCAGTTTGAAACGTCCAAAATATGATAAGGTCCTTAGGGTCTACAAATCTGCTATCTCAGAATTTCAATATTGTTGACCTAAGGTGGGGTAAATTTTTTGGTCACCCCATTACCTATAAGTCTATGGCGAAAAATAGAATGGGCTCGTTTTCAGTAAATACTGGATAGATAAAGATGAAAATCCTTAAACCGTCTATTCCTACCATGGTCTTGACCATAAAGTTGAGTTTTTGAGCATCTGACCTCTCAAAGGTCATTTCAGGTCACGGGAGCATGGAGTGATTGTTTTGCCAATAACTTCTCACTGAATTGAGATAAAGCTCCCGTTTTGCTTGCATTGTGCTTATATTGTCACGGGGAGTCGATTGATATGCAACATGACCGTACCAGGTCACTCTGTGACCCTGACCTAGCTCGAGGTCAGGTCATTTTCACTATTTGACCTAGCAGAGTCATATTATACATCATTCGATTTTCCGCGATGAGAGGAATCCAATTATGCATAAAGATTTGCTCTAGCTCCCCTGAGGGCAGATCTAGAGAGAGAAACGTAGACTGCTCTGTTGTAAGCCTATGGAACCTTCTTTGACCTATACTGACCTCAATACTGACCTGACATGAAAATTATTCGTATAAAATATATTCGTCTTGTCAAGAGCTTTCGAACACCGCCTGTAATTTTCCTTTAGCTTTCGTGGGGAATGAGATATGGAGGGGGCGAAAAACGACCCCCAGCGGGGCGCGTCATGCCAGGGACCCCAGCGGGGTGCGTGTTAAGCAATCTAAGTGAAAATGGCTTAGAGCGATTCGCCCCCTGTTTTTCCCGATTGCCGTCTCGATGAAATCGATGACCTCAGATTTTTTTAGGACTAGAAATTACTATTCCTCCCTTATCTTCCTCAGCTGGGAGAGATGAGGGTATCTGAACTGTGATTAGCCAAGGGGAATTTTATGTGTCTGTGTGACCGGCCGTGGGAGGTGCTATCCCATTAGAGAACTTCATGTGCCTGTGTGACGGGCGGTGGCAAACGCTGTCCCATTAGAGTACTTCATGACCAATATAATTCCGATACAGTCCAGGCCATATTCGATGTTGCCTGAAAACTGCAAGCCTCATCTTGAGGCCTCCAAGCTGTATGCTCAGCTTTTCAAATTTCAACTGACATATTCCCAAAAAAATGATAATTTTCACATCGATATGAAACATCTAAAGCCGAAAACTTTATTCAAAGCTGTAGCTCTACACAGAAATATCCGTTAATACTTTTAAAGGCTGCCTGATTCGCTTCCCTCGACTTCAAAGCCTTATCTAAGACAACTCAAATTGAAATTTTCATTGACGTTTCTGACCTCCCAACACAAACCAGCACAAAAATGAAGCATTTGAATTTCCGAGTATCTTCTGAGATTTTTAATTTGAACGGGTCCTTTACTAAAAACTAACATTATCAAATTTTAGCTCTTTTCGAGTAAAAGTATTGGAGCCGTGGAGTGGTGGCGAGTGGCCCACAATCATTCCGACCGGAACAGGTGTTCTTCTCCCCCCTCCCTGTGGGGTGAGTGGGACGTGGTACAGCTGGAATGTATGGAAGCATGTGCTTATGCATTTTGTGCTGTGTATGTGGTGTGTTGTATGATTGCAAGTATGGTGTTTGAGAAAGGTGCCCTGATTTAAGCTTATAATGGCTTTTGCGTCTGTCTCGTCCTCTGCACGCCTTCATTGAACTTCCAAAGCTAATGGTGAAACATATGCTTTGGATTTGGATTTTGAATTCGGAACAAATCGAGGTACATCCGTTTGCACATTACAATTGTCTATCCAAATTAAATCGATATCGGAACCAAAATATTTCTACAAAGATTTCTTCACACGTTGAATTTCAACATATATGGCCTTTGGCCCCACAGGCCTAGATTCAAATCATGTCGACATCCATCTGAATCAATAATGGAAAGTCACGTGATAAATTTTAACAAATTACATAGTTTTACAACGCTACAAGCTACAAGCAGACAGCTCAGCTTAGCATCGCAATCACGCATGCTGCTTAGGCCAACCCATGGTAGTAAGAAAGATACAATATTTTATTTTGAGCGATTGAAGGTGGAAAAATGTGGCTTCTGATTTTTCATGCCTGCTTGCCAATAAATATTCATTTTTTAAAAGTTCGACAGAGTGGTCCGTTTACTTTAAGCTACTTGGGCCGTGCCACTGCCAAGCTCAAACAAGCTCTCTAGCTTAAACAAGTCCAATGTTTAGAGTCGTTTTCTGACCCAGTTTATTAGTTTACTTATGGAAGGCTACGTGCACGGATGAGTGCACAAAATGCGTCGGAAATCACTGTAGTTCCGTAACTGCAGTCATAGCCGGATACTAGGGGAACAGGATGGGGGTACCCCCTCCCCAATCAATACTCAGCACCCCCTGGAAAATTCATGGCGCCCCTCGAAAGGTCGATGGGATCCCCCGCTCCCACTTCCCCTCTTCTTCCCCAGGATCCGAGCGTCTTCGCCCTCATGATTGTTTTTGGCACCCACCTGATAGGCCTTCGGTCCAAAGTGGTGCCCTTTGGTCCGAATGCCCCCCCCCATCGGCAATCCTGGATCCATCTATACCAGTAGTTTACTTAAGAGATTTAACCGGAAATTGGATCACGGCTTTCGCAGAATTAGCGAGTTTACAAGCGAGATGGCAGGACCCTGCAGAATTAGCGCGCCTGCAACGCCGAATCCCGCCGGTATTCAACCTCTGCTGACCTTCAGGTGTTCCGAGTGCTGCAGTCATTGAGATCTGCAGCTCCGCTATGATTGAGGTTTACAGTACCTCTATGATTGAGTTGTGAAGCCCCTCTATGGTTGAAGTCTGCAGCACCTCTATGATTGACTTCTGGTGCACCCCTGCTGATGTTAGTGTATCCGTACGTTGCAGTGATTGAGTTCTGCAGTGCCTCTATGATTGACTTCTGAGGCGCCCTTGCTGATCTCGGTGTATCCGTCCGTTGCAGTGATTGAGTTCTGCAGCGCCTCAGCACGGGTGTTCCCGCTGCTGGCTCTGATCGGCTCCTGGGGAGCTGGAGGCGCCCTCCTGCCATGGATCGCCTATGCCCTCTGGGACTGGCGTATCCTAATGTTGGTGTCCAGCCTGCCTCTCCTGCTGGCACTGGCCTTCTACAAGTGAGAGCTACCGTTTGCAGATCAGCTCCATCACTTTCTAACGATCACTTCCATTTGCCATCCGCTGTGATCCCCAGCATATTCTTCCAACATGGCGACAGCTGGTAACGTCAATGACTTCAGCAGCGTGTTGTGAAGGCCCAGTGCTTCACCGGTCAGTCCCCATGCTGAATGGAATTCTCACACATCAGCTCCTCACACTTTCTGCTGATAAGATTGTGTACCTTCTGCAGATAATCTCATCCCACCTTTTACCCTTTGCAAAATATTGAGTTGTTGCAGGCAAAGAAGTTAAAGAAAATACCGCAGTTTGAGGAAAGATGGAGCCCATTTCTTAGCCAAAGCTTCCAACTTGATATGTAAGCAACCAAATCGCCTTTTCGTCGTGTTGCGTTTAAATGGAGTGTGATGGTAAACTGCGATGATGACGACAAATGTAATACCTTGTGATCTGACAACAATAGCCGGACTGATCATTGTATAGTTGTTTTCACTCAGCTGGAATGTATATGTCTCTCTTGCGAGCAAGGGAGGATTATACGGGTCAGTCTGTTAATTTGAAATACTTGAAAGTGCTAGTCCACGTGTTGCATATCCGTTTGCATATGTGTTACCGCAAGCAGTGTTTTCATCAAGTAGGTTCTTTCTTGTAGTAACATCCCAATGTGTTGCTTGACAATTCACTCATGTTTTCGAACTTGCTGTTGATGTGTTAGAATGATATTCTTGTTCGAGTTGTTCGCTACCGATAATGTCCCACTTAAATGCTGTATTTAGTTGACAATACAGATGTTTCAAATCGGAAAAAATTTACCCTTTGCAGATCATGTTATCACAAGCTCCTCTCACATGTGAACTTCCATCCAAGCCTTGTGTTCGGATATGGGCTAAGTTAACCTTGATTCTTCATCAGGTTAATGCAGTCATCATGGATAGGCACGGTGTTCTTCAGGGCATTATTTGCATCTTATTCGTCTATTCTATCGTCGTATATACCTATCACATCTTACCATTGACCAGCAACTTTCTATGCATTTCAATGCCCAACTCCCTCAGATAGGAATGGCCAGCTCTTTCTTATAGGAATCGCTCAACAAATATAAGTTTTTAATCATTGGAGCAATTCTCTCACGATTACCTTCCTGCAAAGTCTAGATACGTGTTTCTTTTAGCTGTGTACAGCTAAATAATGACTGAAGTAACGTTCCGTTTGCGACAGCCTAGTCCCCGAGTCATGTTCGTAGCTGATGATGCATGAGCGGGGGAAGAAATTGAAATGGAGTAACGTTCCAGTGTAGAGAGCTGAATCCCTGAATCGTGTTCGTGGCTGATGGTGCATAAGCAGAGAATAAGTACAGAAACTTCCCCTTACTGACAGAAATATTCCCGAATCGTGTTCGTGACTGACGGTGCATGAGCAGAGAAGAAGTAGAGTAACGTTCCGTTGCCGACAGGTATATTCCCGAGTCGTGTTCGTGACTGACGGTGATGGCGAGAGAAGTGAGTAACGTTCGTTGCAGGTTATTGTGTGTTCTGACTGACGGTGCATGGCAAGTGAGTAACGTTCTGCGGGTTTTCAGTCATGTTCGTGACAGGTGGTGCATGAGTAGAGGGAGTACAAGAGTAACGCTCCGTATCCGACAGGTACATTCCCCGAGTCGTGTTCGTGGCTGATGGTGCACGGACGGGGGAGGAGGCTGCAGCTCAGCTCAGACGTATCGCAGCAGTCAACGGCCGGGAAGTCGATGAAAGGGTCTTCACTGAGGTAGGTGTACTGAAGCGCAGGTGAAGGTAGCTGTTTTCACAATTTAGTCATATTGCCTCAAATCATTCATTCTTATTTCTGTAGCTTCTAGGCCGTATTCTAACCATAAATTTAGGTCTCATATAATTTGTGCTATTCTTCATTTACATGGTGGCTATATCTATTGTGGCTGACACACCATGGTGTTTGTGACGACAGAACCGTTTTTGAAATCCACAAAACGCTACCGCCTGTCATTTGTGTTTATTGTCTGTAATGTACGCGTATGGGTATGTCACGAACAACCATTTTACTTCCATCCGTGACAATGCTCTAGTGAACTTGTTATCAACCAAACATAGTACTTCGTGAGTTCCATCAACAGGTATGCAGTGGTACTTACACTTCACGTATTGGGGCCCCATTTACGTATTTTAGACAAGTTAGGCGAAAATATGCAGAATTTTTATGAGAATATATAAGTGACTCAGAAGATAAAGTTTCTGTCCCTTGAGCTACAGGCCTCGAATTAAAGTACTAACGCGTTCTCTAGATATGAGAAAGCTGGTACCGAAAGTACTCCCACCCGCATGAAGTAAGCGACGCCGTATAGCCTTGGAAAAATGGTTCATCGTTAAATACAAACAATGGTTGAGTGTTCCCTGTGGTGACGTCATCAGGTGCTGGTGGACATGCCGTCCTGAGAATTTGTATTCTTTGTGGTGACGTCACTATTTATTGGTGGACATGACTTCCCGAGAGTGAGTGTTCTCTGTGGTGACGTCGCCAGGTGCTGGTGGACATGACGTCCCGAGAGCCGGACAAAGAAGAGCAGAGCATCCTGCTGGTGCGAACCTATCCACGACTGCTGCGCAACATGGCGCTGGTGATTCTGCTGTGGTGAGTTGTGCACTTGTACCAGGGTGTGAAATGGTACAGACTCCATCATTTGCACGGTTTATTTTTATTGAGTTTTTCCCCTGTGATTAGCAAATTACGCCTCTGTGACTGCATCTATCATCCGCTTGAATTCAACGCATTCCACTTCTGCGAATGATATTGAAGAATGGACACATTGGGATGCTCAGTTTACAATCATTGATCCATTTCAATTGTTCCTACTAAAGCTATGGGGGCTCGAGTAAAACTACATTCCAATAGTTTCAATATCGATAGCCACATGCCCAACCACCTCCACTCTCTTCACCAGACCATCACCGTTTCAGGATGATCTCCTGTCTGTGCTTCTACGGCCACACCCAGAACACAGGCAACCTGGGCGGATCAGTGCTCAGCTCCTTCTCGCTAGGCGCCACCACGGAGCTGCTGGCCATGACCGTCCCCTTCATCATCAACGTGTTCGGCCGCCGGCGGCCGATGGCTCTCTTCTTCCTGACCTCGGGACTGTGCGGCATACTCTACGCACTGCTCGGATACCGTGAGTTATCCAGGAGACTGGTTACACGCGGTCAGGGCTAACACTCGGACGCTGTCTGTTCATGTTTATGTATATATATACACCTCCTTGGCGTTAACTGTGTCCTTATGCTTCCCAGGGAATGAGGTGGAACAGAAAGATGAAACATTTGGGAGATCAGAAAAAAATTATATTTTTTTCAGACATATTTCGTAAAATGTCGGACACAGTGACGGCGCACCTTTTGCGTTGTTTCTAGCATTGATATTAAAACTATATTCGAGGAATGAATTTGATTGTATTCGCGTCAACCAATAGGCTCCATGTTAGTATTGTTTCCTGTTTCAACCAAACCATGCCACAGTTGACTGAAACATCTATTGAAACAGGCTACGTTTTCGCACCCTTAGTGGATGACAGTGTTGCTCATCTTGTCCACGGTGAATGTCAACGATTTCATCTGATCTCATGCTCGACTCAAGTTTGTTACAAGATTACTAAATGCAAGAAATCCTGATACACTTACGGAGCCACTAAATCCAATTCAACGCTTGAAATAATTTTTTCCGGTATAAATGGTCTTGGAATTTCATTTTACATGTCTTGCTTAATCATTAATCTCTGAAACGATGTCGATCTCATAATCCTATAACACATTTTCCTTACCATACACTGTAAAAATTGATATTAGTTCGAAAATGGGCTAGAAGGTGCCAGTCTTTCGTCACTACTAATGCTACTGCGAGCCGCCTTCGTTCTCTCTACTGCCGCGATGCTGCCAATGTGACTGCCACGTATCTATTTATATACAAGGAATGAAATTAGGCTTGAAGTGCATATTCCAGTGTCAACCATGGTGAAAAACATGCTCAGCATGCGTAAGCAGCCCTGGTAAACGTCAGCTGTGGTCAAAACATCAACGGCAGATGGCAATTTCCTCAATGGGACATCTGAGTGTAAACAGCCGGTTTCGTTTCCGGTGACTCCTCTCGTTGCGGAATGTTGTTTTTGGTAGATGTACTTGGTAATGTCTGTTTATGTATTTGTCCACAGTACGATAGAGTTTCACTCTCGTTAGAAGAGGCAGGGTTTGATCGTTTCCTGAGGTTTTCCAGATATAGAAAAAACGGCATTAAAATTCTTAAGATGTATGTTTGGCTAAAGGCAAAGCAGATGTATGTTTGCTTATTACATGTTTACTCTCTGCAGAATAAAGGCCATATACTTGTAAAATATTTCTTAGGGTTCACCAGCGCTGTAGAGAAAAAATTTAACGCATAGTGCTGCGTTTTGGATTATATTAAATTTGCGTAATATCGGAACCTAGATTTTATAATTGTAAAGTCTTACGTAAGTCCCCAGGACGTAAAACCGTTGCTGTACCTACTATGCAACTTAGAAATTTGTTATTTCCCTCCGAGAATATTATTCTCGTTGGAAGGAACGGGGACAAATTATTTGAACTGATTTCAAATACCAAAAAAAATGGTATTTGCGATAAGAAGTTGTCAAAAAGCCTGCCAAACTGATCGCATGATTGGATTCAGCAGGCCCTTGGCCGGAAGAACTGTTCCCATTGGGGAAGAATCAACTGCAAACTAAATGCCGCTGTGGTCTTGATGGCTGTTTAACCAATGATACGACGGTGTTGAAATCTGATATGAGGCTAGTCTATCCAGCCATGTTCCTTCCTCTGCATCCTAATTAGATAGAGTCCTAGGGTGCATTTACCGCGTAATTATCTTGCAGCAGATCACTAACACAAATTCGATTGAGAAGGGCTCACTCATATGAATATCAGTAACAGCAGACCAAACATTTTCTGAAAATATTTTCTGAAGGAAATGTATACTTGAGGAAAGGATCATTGGGGCCAAACGTGACCCATTTTGCCAGAAGACCTATCCGGGAAAGGGGCGCACCAAAACACATGTCGGGGGCGACGCTACTCGTACCTTGGAGGGATGAGAGGCAATTATTCAGGAAGGGGGGGCGCAGTGCGGTAGTGCAGTTTTCTTGTGGGCTTTAAGTTCTCGATCAGGGCGTGTAGGGAGGATTGGGGAACGTACCAGCATCTCCACTTTTTCCTCTAGATCCGGTAGTACCCATTCCGCGGTGATAAATACACTGGTTTCTTATATAATCTGATCGGGCGTCCAACCAAGATTTAATTTTAATTTCTCAACGAATTTTATTGTTTTTGGGGATTTCGTAAGCCGTTTAGCCAATCATAAATGTAAGGCACTGATGAGGACTTTAATGGCTTTCGAATAATGATACCACGTTTGTGCATCCATAATACCTGCCGGGACAGTCTACCTGAACGTCGGGGTGATGACCATGCAAGGTGACACTTCCATTGTGAACAAGTTCAACACGACGATGAAATATTTTAACGAGGACTCATCGAGGTAAACAATCTTATAAGGGACAAGAATGCGTCATCACCCACCCATTCTGTTCCACTTAAAACGCGAAATGGAGGGGGCTCGGAGGCTCCCTCCATCCTGTTTTTCAGGGAAGCCCAAAACATTTCACTGTCTAAAAACGTTTCTATTCCAAATTTGGGAAAATTTATGAGTGAACCGGATTATCGATCAATTTTTTTACTTATGGACTTCCAAGGTCAGATATATATTTTAAGGAATCGCGCGACCTTACCAGTTTGCCTGCATTGGAGACTGAGTGGAGTCGTCATAACGCCATAAAAACCAGACGACATGTCAATTTCATCTCACACGAAGGTCAAGGGCAAGGTCACAGGTCTAGGCCATACCACCATTTTCAAAGCCATTGACCTCAGTGCTATGAGCAAAATGACGTTACCCAGTATGACGTCTATTATTTTATGATGTCATAGTTAAGGGTGGCTGACATTTTAAGATCAAGACCAAAGGTCATAAGTCAAGGTTAAACCACATTTCCCGCTCAACGGGTGCTATAGTGCTAGTTGCCATGCATATTATAGGAAATTTACCCTATTGTCACGTCATTAAGCAATCCCCTTGAATGATCTTGACCTAAAGATTGTAGGAAGTATTGTTCAGATATTTCCTCTATGATCTTGTACCGTTTTTAGTGCTTTCCCGACTTTTTCCCGCCCAATCACGGCATCTCCCCGTAGGTTCCCACAACAATTAAGGTTAGACATTCATGACGTCGTTTGACCGTGAAGGTATTGACCTAAAACAATGAAAGTTGACTATAAGGTGAATCACTGAAACCTCCACAACTAAAAAAATGGGCATTTTTTCGAAGCCTCTTGTATTTTGGCATCTTGGGAGGGCACACCCACCCCCACCCCCCGCACCCTCCAGTGCACATTAGTACCAGACGCTCCTACAAGGCATGTACGTAAGCATGTAACGTTCCACCCCGCGACAAAAATATATATTCAATAATTATTTTCATTCCGTTCCGTTTTTTTAGGAAACATGAACTGAATATCATTATCTCACGTCTTGTCTCCGTATATCGAATGAAAACTGGGAATGCTTGTCTGAATCCGTCCCAGTGTATCAAGTTGTATAGATCCCTTTTTTCCCTTCCATTCTTACTCTTATCCACAATTATTTGATTAATTTGATCAACATCGCAACCATGCGTCTACTTTTTGAATATACTGGTAGATGCATTTGTAGATGCTACAAATGCATTGGTGCACTCCTCCATGCTTAAAAAAAGTCCACCTCCAAACCAGACTATACCAGAGACCTCTGGATCAGCGCTCTATAAATACAGTGGCATCAAATCATTGCGGGGGCTTAGATCATGATGCTAAAATGGTCTGTTTACACTATGGAGTATACATACATGTGGGCACATGCCAAATCTGGATAACGGTGTTTCAACTTGCTCCGGACCACCGAAAATTAATAAATATCACAAACTCAACAAATAAAAGTAGGCTGGACGATAAGGCTTTTATTTTTATGTTTCACAATGGCTCGTATCCTTATAATAGTTCGGCAAGGTAATGATATAACTAAAAAGAAGCTAGGAGAAACAGCTGAAAGTTCTTCCCGCGCTTGTCTGGAAATGGAACAGGAGCTTCTCAGCCGCGGCGAGGGAGTGTCAAGTGGTTCCTATTTCTGTCCGGGAGCAGTTATGCGTGTATGTGGTTGGCACAAGAACACGGAGGACGAAAGTGCCAAAGGCGGGGGTTAAAAATGAACCGTCACAATTCCACATTACCAGCGCTGACTAGAAGGCTTTGAAAAGTTATGATCTTAGACTTGAAAGGGAAGCGAAACAGCGTTACCTTGGTTTTATGTTGTTTTTTTCTGGCTTGGAATGGGAAGCCGTTTGCTACGAATTATGATTTACAAAGAAAAGTGCTGTGTCGACCCAGTCTTATCAGTGCTGATCTGTTTGTCCTTAATTAATTCACTGGCAAGCACAGAACTCATTTAGCGTTGTAAAAATAAGTCATAGTTAACTTAAACATACGCAACCTTTCCCGTATTGAGATTGAATATCTATGGGAAGAGGAAGAGGATTTAAACGGTCAATGTCCAGCTACTAGAATGAGTTCCAGGCTTTGTTGCTATTTTAACACGTGCATTAACGGGGGTCTGAGCCACCTTCACGTTGACGGGGGGCCGGGTACCCGCCCCCTTAGATCTCGAGAACCACGCTAGATAGCGAAAAACGGTAAACTGTGTTGGGTAGCCCATCCACTTCTCCATCGAAAATATTTGAGCCATTTTTTGTCAGGTCACATACAAGGCCACTAGAGGTCAAAACATGCCATCATAGGTATAACATGTAAATAAATATTTTCGGTCATTACATCTGAACAAGTAAAGATAGAGCAAAACAATTTAAACTATATAAATCCTCGCATCAAGCCGAACCGAATGATATATAATATGACCTTGCTAGGACAAAACAAAGATTTGACCTGACCTGAGGTCAGGTCAAGCAAATTATATAAAATTCATATCATTAGAACCGCAAAGACAAGCCAAATCTAATGAAACTAAAATAAACGCTTTATCAACAGCAGTTACTAAGTTATTCAGTTAAAACAAATTTCCCCATGTATTTCCAATGGAGAGATCATGGCTCGTACCTGGCCTTAGGTCATCCATAGAAAAAGTACCAGAACATATTTTAGAGAACTCGGTGGGTGGGCCCATTATGTTATATGAGTTTCAATTGGATAACTTCACCCTTTTCCGACTTACGCTATCTTAAACTTTTTTTTGAGGTCAGGTCACTTGAGCTGTACTGGTGACCTGACTTGAGATGAGCTAGCCTTAAAATTTTCACAACAATTTTAAAAATGATGAGAGAAAAGGTATGCCAAGTACGGTGTAGATACGCACCGCTGTTTTTATGCTATCTCCAAAAAACCTGAGGGTGGCGGGTACCAACCCCCAAAAAGAATGCGCGAGTTAAGACACTGATTGTACGATGAGCCTCACATTGATATGGGTAGGAAACAGAGCATCTCATCATGCCTCCCACCTTTCCCGTTACAAAGACACTCTCTGAAATATCTCTTCTTCTCTCCTTCTCTTCCTCTCCCGCAGAAGTGGAAAACCCCACCAACCCACCAACCATGACCCTGAACAGACCCTGAACATTGAAACCACGAACTGGAACAGAATTTATCTACACAAAATCTGAGTAGTTGAATAAATATATTACCGATGTAAATATATATTAAATATATACGATACATGATACGATATATGATACATATAACGTAAATTAATAAAAAAGTAAGTCTCTTACATATATCATCTATATATGGCCAAACAAAAAAATGGCTGGTTGAATAAAACAAAAACTTCGAGGGAAGTTACAAAAACTTACTACAACAGGAGAGTAACCATGATTAAATAAAATAAATAACGCAAAATAGCTGCCTCACTTGGATCCAGGGGCGTGGTATAAAGCATTTTACAAAAATATATAAATCAATCTTAGCGTTTTCCCTGCACCAATCCTGCTACATAGGGCTGCCACTACCTTTCCGATTCATGTTTTCAGAATTTCCACTTCTACGACTAACCTGGAAATACCACAGAAAGACTCTGTGGCTGGAAGGCATTTGGATGGACAACAATTACCAATTTAGTAGTTCCGTTCCTCTCCAGCCGGCCAGCCTATACCAAAGTGCAGCGGTGGACGGGAGCGACAGCGTGCGACAGTCAACAGTTGCCGCTTACATGGGTGATGACAGATCTTATAATGAAACGCCACCAACTCATGACAACTGGTTGCTTCACTTCTGTGCCGGATGCTTTGGCTAAATTATTATAGATATGTAACTCTGCGTGCGAGCTTCGCGGAGCACTGGTAGCTCATTTGGTAGAGCATCAGACTCAGAAATGAAGGAGTGCCGGCTCGATTCCAGGGTAGACAAGATTTTGTGATTTTGTGCATTTTCTGTGACAGCCTTTACAAAGGAGGCAGTGTTACGAATATGCGTTATATTCAGGAAGCCTCAGGGAAAATTCACGAACATCATTGTTTAGTTTTTTTCAATTTATGTACCACTTGTCGCATAATGCGCGCGTCAGTAACTGCCTAAATTGTTAAAAAGCAAGGGCTTTCAGTGTTAGACATTTGGTTGGTGACAGGTCTGAGGCTTTTTTCTCCCCTGCCCTTCCGCAAACGTTCGACGACAAGCCGCCTTCACCTACTATTATTAGCTCCCTCGATGGCCAGCCTCACCCGAATTTCTAACCACGTGACTTGGCACTCAGTTTTGCGAATCTCGCCACTCCTCCCTCTCCCTGTTACTACCTCCCTTCCTATGCATCTATCCACGTATCCATCTACCCACGCATCCATATATCCACGTATATATTTATCCACGCATCCATCTATCCACGTATACATTTATCCACGTATACATTTATCCACGTATCAATCTATCCACGTATCCCTCTACCCACTTATCCATCTATTCACATATCCATCTATGCACGAAACCATATATCCACATATTAATATAGTAATGTATCCATCTATTGCTCTGTCTATCTGCCTATAGCTCTATCTGTATGTCTATCGCTCTGTTTTTCGCTGTCAGTTTTTCTATCTATTTATTGCTCTGTCTATCTTTCTCTCCGTCTATCACTATGTCTATCTGTCTATCGTTCTGTCTATCTTTATATCGCTCTGTATATATGTCTGTCTATCTGTCTATCACTCTGTTTATCCGTCTGTCCATCGCTCTGTCTATCTGTCTGTCCATCGATCTGTCTATCTATCTGTCCATCACTGTCTGTCTGTCTGTCCATCGCTCTGTCTGTCTGTCTATTGCTCTGTCTGTCTATATGTCTGCCTGCCTGCCTGCCTGCCTGCCTGTCTATCTGTCTATCTGTGTGTCTGTCTGTCTGTCTGTCTGTCTGTCTGTCTGTCTGTCTGTCTTATGTCAGTCTATCTATCTATCTATCTATCTATCTATCTATCTATCTATCTATATATCTATATATCTATATATCTGTCTATCTATCACTCGGTATGTCTGTATATCTGTCTGTCTATAGCTCGGTCTGTCTGTCTGTCTGTCTTTCTGTCTGTCTTTCTGTCTGTCTGTCTGTCTGTCTGTCTGTCTGTCTGTCTGTCTGTCTGTCTGTCTGTCTGTCTGTCTGTCTGTCTGTCTGTCTGTCTGTCTGTCTGTCTGTCTGTCTGTCTGTCTGTCTGTCTGTCTGTCTGTCTGTCTGTCTGTCTGTCTGTCTGTCTGTCTGTCTGTCTGTCTGTCTGTCTGTATGGCTGACCTCTCGTCCCTCCCCGGCAGTTCTGCCGCCCGGAGCTCGGTTGGCGCTGGGGCTGTGCGGTCGTATGCTCATCATGGGAGCCTATAGTACCTGTCTACAGTACGGCCCGGAGATCTTCCCAACAGTGATTCGGGGCCAGAGCCTCGCGTTGTACGAACTGCTCGGAGGAGTCGCCATCTTTATCAGTCCCTCAATTGTTTATCTGGTGAGTGTGGTGCCAGCTCTTTTTTTTACTATGTCAGCCCTAGCTCTGATATTTTTGGTGCGGATGATATAGCTAGATGAATGCAGAATTCTCGCAAGGGATGGGCGGCTGCCTCTGGGGTCGCATAGTTTTCGAGGATGCAAAGGGAAGAATTTGTGTAGCATTTCAAAGGGCAAAATTCCTATTCCACATCTAATTTCGAATGTTTTTCAACATTATTTTAACCTGTAAAGTACCATCGGATTTTTTAGATGTCATACGGCCTTATCAGGTTAGTAAGGCTATTTTTATAACCAGTCTGTGGATGCAGTTTCTTCGAAAATTATTTGTAAAGGTTAGGTTCAAACCGTCGCGACTATACCTCCAGGGCAGGGTTATCTCTCTTTCAATGGAGGGGGCAGAGTTAACACGCGCATTGACGGGGGCGGGTACCCGCCCCCCCTCGGGTTTTTCGGAGACAGTAGAAAAACGGCGGCGCGTAGCGCCGCCGTACTTGGTATACCTTTTCCTCATCTTTTTACAACTTCTGTGAAAATTTTAAGGTTAGGTCATTTCAGGTCAGGTCACCAGTACAGATCAAGTGACCCGACCTCAAAAGTTTAAGATAGCATAAGTCGGAGCAGGGTGAACTTATCCGATTGAAACTCATATCACATAATGGCCCCACCGAGTTCTCTAACATATGTTCCGGTATTTTTGATATCGATGACCTAAGGTCAGGTACGAGGCATGACCTCTCCATTGGAAATACATGGGAAAAATGGTTTTTACAGAATAACTCAGTAACGGATGGTGATAGAGCATTTATTTTAGCTGCATTAGACTCGCCTGGGCTTTGCAGTTCTAATGATATGCATTTTATATAATTTGACCCTGACCTGACCTCAGGTCAGGTCAAATCTTTGATTTGACCTAGCAAGGTCAAATTATATATCATTCGATTCGGCTTGCTAAGAGGATTCATACAGTTCAAGTCGTTTTGCTCTATCTTTACTTGTTCAGATGTAATGCCCGAAAAACTGAAATTTACATGTTATCCCTATGACGGGCATGTTTTGACCTCTCGTGACCTTAAATGTGACCTGACAAAAAATGGTTCAAATGTTCTCGATGGAGAAGTGGATGGGCAGCCCAACACCGTTTACCGTTTTTCGCTACCTACCGTGGTTCTCGAGATCTTAGGGGGCGGGTACCCGCCCCCGTCAATGCGAAGGTGGCTCAGACCCCCGTCAATGCGCGTGTTAACACTTCTGCCAGACCCTGTATCCGACCCTGAACAATTACCGACCAGCTTTTGATCAAAGTTAAGGTTTCTGATCCCCAAGAGTGCCGGACTTTGAGCAACACTACATCCACAGTACTGGTAAATGCATTGGCGAATCCAGGAGCAACTTTTGGAGGGGGCAAAACCAGCGTTTTGGGAGGGATAATTTTGGAAAAATAGCGAGAACATAATACTTTTAACGAAAAAAGCGACTAAAATTCCAACAGCACTGCTGCTAGCTGTGGGTAACCCACCCAGTGCCATTCCAACAGCAGTGCTGGTAACTGTGGGTAAACCAGTGTCATTCCAACAACAGTGCTGATAGCTGTGGGTAACCCAGCGCCATTCCAACAGCAGTGCTGATAGCTGTGGGTAACCCACCCAGTGCCATTCCAACAGCAGTGCTGGTAACTGTGGGTAAGCCAGTGTCATTCCAACAGCAGTGCTGATAGCTGTGGGTAACCCACCCAGTGCCATTCCAACAACAGTGCTGGTAACTGTTGGTAAGCCAGTGTCATTCCAACAACAGTACTGATAGCTGTGGGTAACCCAGTGCCATTCCAACAGTAGTGCTGATAGCTGTGGGTAACCCACCCAGTGTCATTCCACCAGCAGTGCTGGTAGCTGTGGGTAACCCAGTGCCATTCCAACAGCAATGCTGATAGCTGTGGGTAACCCACCCTGTGCCATTCCAGCAGCAGTGCTGGTAGCTGTGGGTAACCTCTGCCATTCCAACAGCAATGCTGGTAGCTGTTGCTAGCCCAGTGCCATTCCAACAGCAGTGCTGGTAGCTGTGGGTAACCCAGTGTTATTCCAAAAATAGTGCTGATAGCTGTGGGTAACCCACCCAGTGCTATTCCAACAGCAGTGCTGATAGCTGTGGGTAACCCACCCAGTGTCATTCCAACAGCAGTGCTGGTAACTGTGGGTAAACCCAGTGTCATTCCAACAGCAGTGCTGATAGCTGTGGGTAACCCTGTATCATTCCAACAGCAGTGCTGGTAGCTGTGCATAAACCACCCAGTGCCATTCCAACAGCAGTGCTGATAGCTGTGGGTAACCCTGTGACATTCCATCAAAAGTCCTGGTAGCTGTGGGTAACCTACCCCGTGTATTCCAACAGCACCAGCAGACACCAGGACTTCCCCTGCTCATCATCGGAGCCATGTCACTCGTGGGCGCCGCCATCACTCTTCTACTGCCGGAGACGGGGGCAAGAACCTGCCACACACCCTGCTGGACGGCGATCTGATGGGCAAGGACCAAACGCTGCTGCCGTGTCGTCGCAAAACCTACGCGGTGGACAATCGAGAGCGTGCGGAGGAGAAGGGTCGCAGAGTGTGAAGGAAGTGCAAGGGTCACGTGTTTGATGTGTCAGAGCTGTGAAGAAACAAAGGTGGAGAGAATTATGGGACAAGAAGAGAAGGATAATGCATTATGGAATGGTGGTGTCACGGAAGGATTTTGCTGTCGAAATAGGAATTTATAATCCCTACTGGGCTGATTTTTCACGATGGTGGAAAGTCAAATATAGTTAAGTATGTATTGCTAGTGTTTATTAGCTTGTAAAATGTAGAGGAAGTCCGTACAAGAGTAGGCACTTAACTTTCTAAAGGCTTTCACTTTTCTTCTATACGTGGAACAGCCCAAATTTATTTATGGTTGTTTAGCCTGAACAATTTTATATGTATGCCCCATGTTTCAACTCGATGTCTTTGAAAGGAACTCGCCACGAGCCCATAAAAATAAAAGTCACGTGCGTACTCTTGCCGGAGTGGGTCGGTAAGAGCACGCAAAAGTGGAGGCTGGAGTACGTATTGGTGCCCCGCTGTCCCTTAGGTGCATAGGCCATGTCACGAAGTTTTGTTGTCGCCAAAATAGGCGTTTGTAAGATTTTATATCGTTCTAAATATACAAGAACTATGTTGTAATGTTTGGTGGTATGAATTATGACGCTCCAAATATGAATTACTGACTCTCTCAGGCATGCGTACTGTTGAATGTACTGCGTACTCTTGCCGGACATGCTCCCTTTGGGAAGAAAGTCTTCATAAACATGTCGGCAAGCGTTTTAGCGTGAGCTCCAGTCCTGCAGCACAGTTCTAGTTCAGTATTTCTTATTGATGAAAGACCGGAATACAAAACTATTGATAATAGCAGCATAGTCTGGAAGTTTAACTAGTTAAGAAATATTACATCAAGGGTGCCCAAAAACTTATTTTGCTCTGTACTCCCGCGGAAAGAAAACCAAGGCACTGACCTTGCTTTTTCATACCAGAGTATCCACCATCTCAGTGGTTGCTAAGTAGCCAAAACAGCTGCTGCGTACTCACCTCCTGCGTACTATTACCCGCCCTTACCCAATGCGATCATTGGGCACCAAATTTTAAATAAGCATGTGCCGAGCACAGGGGTCTTTTTAGGCCCCTTTCACGGCTTTTAGTATATCTACTCAGTTTCTTTGGATACAGGAATTACAATTTTTGTACCTGTCTAAGATATTGTTCCGTACTTTGGCGATCGGACCTCAATCCCTCCCCCTCGTTACGATCCCGGGAACAGGCGGTGATACCAAAACAAATCTTAAGGACATTGAAAAGGCCTTACCGTCTTCTAATTGTTGAGTCAAGTTTAAATAATATCCACTCACCTTTGAAATCATAGTGGGCCAAAATGGGTCAACTTGAGACATATTTAGGAAACCCCTCATAACTCAGGAAAAAATGGACGTAGAAAAAATCCAAAGGCATACATGTGTTCGTCTCGACACGAGAATAAAACTGATATATGGCATGACCTTATCACCTTACATTTCACCAGGTCACATTCACATTGACCTGCCTTGACTGTATGTCAAGGGTGAAATAATGCACTTTTAGGTCCGTTTTCATATCATTCAAATCCTGGGATGATGTTCGTCACTAAGATATAAGATTTATTTATGTGTTTTTCCAGTCAAAATTTAAAGCACACACGATTTGGAGACAAAATGTGATCTCTGGTAACCTCTGATGACGTCGTTATTGACCTGACCTTAAAATAGATAGGGCGCACACTTTTTCAACAGTTTTCGAATACAGTTTAAAACTTGACCTAGCTATTCGAGAGGCCCAGTTACAGCCTGGTTTTGTCAGTCTCTCTTCAGAGGGACAAATTTGCTTTACATGTGTTTAGAAACGACGTCATATTTCGTTGACATGGCCTGACCTAATGACGGTTTTTGACATATGTCAAATTAATCACCTGAGAGGTATACAAAATGGCGCGTCTGTCATTAACATCTGTTCGGATTCGTTTGCAAAAAAATGACGGAGCGGGAGGGAGAGGAGAGTGTGGATGTCATCGGTCCTCCCCAGGTAGTGAAGGGTTGAGATGGAGCTGTTGAAAAATCGCTTTTGATCTTTGTTTTTATCTCTTAGCACCATAGAGTGAGTGACATTCTTATCGAAAAATTTATTTTATTACTCACATTCACGCTGGGTGGGTACTTCTCCCCGGCTTTTTTTTGGAGACAGAAGAAAAACGATAGCGCTACGCGAGGGTTGGGTCATCACAGGTCAGGTCAGCAGTGCAGGTCAAGTGACCTTACTTCAAAAAAGTTTAACCTGCATGTCAAGTACGGTGGCCGTAGACGCCCCAGTTTTTAAGCTATTTTGAAAAAATCTTGAGGTGGCGTGTACCCGCCCCCCCGTCATTGCGCATGCCAATATTCTATCAAACAACGAAAAAACTCAATCATAATGGACAGTAAACATCGACGTTGTTTCGAGTCCTGAATTAGTTTTTGTGCCTTTTCACCATCCAGTACGGAGCAAAACAGCACCTGTTTCCCTATCCTGGTATATTTATTATCTGGTTGTAATTCGGAAGCGCTCCCTATAAGACCCTACTCTCTATAACTCGTCCGAAATTGAAGTTTTAGATGTATGAACGTCTCTCTCCTCCATCTCTCGGTAACCTTTGGACTGGGCCCCAGTCCTCTTCACGCAGCAGAATCCCATCGCGACACTCCCGACTTCAGCGAACTCGGCCGCCGGCTGCCCTGTGCTGACTGCCGCTGTCTCGCCTGTACCGAAGAGCAGCCTCGGATGGTGTGGAAAATAATCAAGCCAATAAAAAGCAAGGTATGGTTAGATATGTTTGAAAAACATAATGTCAATACATATCCTGGTTCATGGTTTAAAGCTCTTTTATTTTCATGGACAAATTTCCGCTGAATTTCTCGCAATGCAAGTGAACGCGCCTCTACCAATCAGCGAACGCAATCCGCCGGCAGTCGCGATTGCCTGCGGGCACAGGGGTTACAGAGGTCACGCTGGGTGCCACTGATGCCAAGTTCAAGCCTCGGTAGGGAGGGGACGTGGGCGGATTTTAATACCTACATGCCACTGTATGACACTTCATGTGTAAACATTGTCATATTTCATCGTGTTTCCATAAATATGTGCTAATTCAATACCTTTCAACTGACGAAGGAACACAGTGTCAAAATCGATTTGCAAGTTCAAAAAACGTAGAATATATAAAATAAGCTCTATTTTCCGTGTGAATCAACCTGCCCAAGACTAAAACACTTTGGTGATGACCTTAACAATGGAATATAATATCTGTATCACCGCCACTGTTCGGAAGGAAGGTACTGAAAACCAGTGGATGCCTATTACATTGTATATCTGGCGAGTAGTAATTTTAGGATGAAGATGCATCAACCACGGACTATTTCTCATCACTGTCTTTCTTCATCTTGAATTCTCTCTCCTGGCTGTAACGGGTCTATGATTCCGATAAGGTGAGGAGCTAAACCAAGGGGCAACCTTTTCCACCTGGGGGGGGGCATTGCGCACATTACGGGGGGATTTGGTTAAAGGTTCGGCGTTATGTGTATAGCGACGGTACCAACAGTCCAATGGAAGTCTGAGACTGTCAGTGAACCGGTGAGAAACAGCCAAAGGCACCAGAATACATGGTGCCTCTGCCAGTCCGCCAGTCACTTTTTAAAGTCAATTTAAGACATTCACAGCACGACGGCTCCAAAACCTTGAGGGAACAATCAATGGTCCTCTTCAGCACTCCCTGTTGGATCCGTCCTTGTATCTTGTGCCCCCAGAAATGTCACTGCATGGCCCAGGACCCAAATACTGGCACCCACGAGACGCAAACCAGACCCCTGAACCCGCCAAAATGAATAGCCAATTCTCAAGGCTTGTATTATTAGCGTCATTCAAAATTTACATCCCTGACGTATAGCATCTGCCTAACTGTGCTTCGTTGCTGCCTGTGTGAAGAGATCAGAGCAAGGATGAGTGTTATTTCCCTCAGATACAAATAAACATTGTGGGGAAATCAACATTACGTGTTCCGCACACCACAACCAATGAGAGGCTCCTGGACAGTGTTTCTGCGGCGACACCCCTGTGCTTCTTTAGTTAGCTATCGACATGCCAACGACGTTTATTTTCTGAGTGTGATGCCCCGGATGCCCCCTGCATGAGACGAGAGACAAAAAGTCCTACACTGAATTTCAGTTTCAATTATTGTAGGTAAAAATGATGAATGATTTATGTTTTCTGTCAGAAACCGTTCATTTGTTTGGTGTATTTAATCTTGAGAAAGAGTTGAAATTCCGAATGAGCTTATTAACCTCGCCCCAACGGGGCCATCGATGGCCCCCTAAGGTTTTTTCAAGATAGCAGAAAAACGACGAAACGCAGCACCGCGGTTGAGGGCTCTATCTCTCACCTCATCATTTTCCCACCATCCCTGAACATTTTTACCCTGGGTCACTCAAGGTCAGGTCACCAGGCGAGGTCAACCAAGGTCACCTCACTTCAACTTTGAAGCTCTATAAGAGCTACATTTCTTCGTCGATCGATTTGAAACTTGCTACACTTTATAACCCTTTCAGGGTCTACAACGTGTATATCCGGGATTTTTCGATTTCGTGACCTGAGGTCAGGTCACGAGGTGACCTCTCCCATTGGAAAAGCATGGGAAAAACTGTCTCATGATCTAAAAGTCACATAAATAATTTCAAATGCTCAGACTGCTCAGAACAGCGTTTATGGACACCCTTTCACAGATTCCAGGGGTCATATTTTCCTTTGACTTTTTCAAGGTCATCCAAGGTCACCAGGGATCAAAAACAGTATTTTAACAATAACTTTTGATCTAATTAAGCTAGAGCGCTGAAACAAACACCATCGTGTTTGTCTGGTCACTGGCTTTCATTTGATATACGGCAAGGTCACTTTCTGACCTTTCGTGACCTGAGGTCATATTAGGTCACGAGGTGACCTCTGGAGGTCAAACCACTGGCGGGAAGTCTTTACGTTTCTCATAGCGGAAAAAGGTCTGGTAATTTCCTATCAAATGTACTTAACCAGATCTCAATAGCTCTAATGGCGTAGGAGTTATGCCCAGTTTTCTTAAGCATTGCATATTTGAGTGAAAATAGCCTGCCGTGACCTTTCTTGACCTCTGGAGGTTAAACCATCGACCTGAGCGCTTAAACATGCAAAGTAATTTCTTACTAAATTCACGCGAGCCTTCTAATGCACTTTGCAGATTTTCGCTATCCCCCATATTTTCGGAGTTAGAGGGGGCCATCGATGCCCCGGTGGGGCGCGGGTTAAAGCATGTGTGTTTGGAAAGTAGCCTTTTATTTCTGACAGCGGAGAATGCACTTTCTACAGAAGGATGTGGACGTGACGTGTCCGTTACCGACCTGTTAGATGTAGGGAATATTTGGGCGTCGGTATGTATTTATGTGGCTATCCACTGTATGTAGTGAAAACCACCTGTTTACAGGATAACCAGAGGACTAAATGAGACTCAACGGCACAGCAAAGTCGACAGTGATTAATACGAAAAACCCAAATAATAAAGTAGCCTTGATGCGCCAACTTGCTTGCACATTTTAACCTGTAACAGCCCAGACGTGCTCCGGCCAAATCATCTTTCCCTGTTAGTCCTGATGAAATATCGTCAGGCGCTTGATGCACACATGCTCATACCGCTTAGAACAACGATTTTGATATCACTTAGTCAAGCACTGGTTTCAAGAGTACCTATGAGAGTACATGTTAAAGAATAGGCCGGAACAGCATCTCGGAAGGTTAACTTCGGCGATATACAAATAATCGATAAAATATGTGAAAGAAATTTCAGTGGCAAGCTTAACCTAAAGATTGACTCGAAGTCAGCAACAGCGGCAATAACCGCAGAAACATCAGATTTAAACTATCAACCCGTCGCAACACAGATAAAAGTTACAGCTGGCCAAAACTATTCACTGGGAATGTCTAGGTCATCACCATAATAGTGGGGAACCTCACGCTCCCCCTCGCTAATTGGAGAGAGCCCGTGGTCCTGGTTGGTCACGTCTGTGATGACTGGTGCTTCCAAAATATCCCCGCTGAAAGGCTCAAATTTATCTGGCCGGCGTTTCCAGAGCCAAGAACGACAATCTTTTTTGAAGCTGGCGACCATTTCAGATTTATCGTGGAATCTACCCTGGTACCACTGAAGTGAAACTGGAATGTATTTGACCTCGATCTTTGACGGAAATGTTACATCCCAGTCTTGGAAAGGTGCGCTTGGCCGGTCCTGCTCGTATTCTGTGCCATCCGGCGCCTCTGTCGGCGGATTCGGAAGCTGTGTTTCGTCGGGTCCCACACAGATGTCGTTGCAGTAAGTTGTGGTGATGATTACCTGGGAGAGATTTCGCGGCGGTGTAGAGGCAGGGGCTCTTTGAGGTAGGTAGTTCGTCATGGAACCGCTCCTGTCCGTATCGATACCGCTCTCTTCTTTACTGTTGTTGGAGAGGAGAAAGGATGGAGAGCTGAAGCGATTGAGGGAATGGCGAAGTTCTTTGCCGAGGTCTTCCCACGATTTTGAAGTTAGCCGGTCCTGATGGTCAGATATGTCGGTTGTTGGTAGGTGTGCTGGCTTCTGTGTTTGCCATATCATTTGATACATTTCCCTTCTACATCGTAAGAATGGTTATCAATTAAAGTCATATGTTGTGGCATGTACTGCAAAGGATTATTGGATGAAGCCAGTGCTTTAACATGTGGCTTTAAATCAAACGACGGCAAGTGTTGAAATTTCTTCAAACAATAAACGTATCTGCATTTCTAAGGATGGTAATGATTGCTACAAGACCAATGTCTGTCACTGTTTTTTTGCAGCTATTGAAGGCATTGAAGTTGATATAATTCTGCTAAAATCTTAAAACATTATCATCGCTCTAAAATGTCCCGATGCCGAGAAAAAATATGAAACTTTGTTACTTTGCGTACGAAACTTTGAAGCATTACATTGAAAGACGTGTCTCTTGATGTTGAAATAGTGAAACTCAACCTACGCCCTACCAAGTGATGTCAAGTCTCGTTATTTCCGTCAATGGCAAAACTTATATGGCGCCTGGCATATATATAAAGTTTGTTGTTTGAAATTGCCAATGATTTCATACATGGAGCATGAAATATGGTCATCTCAATATTGCATTTCATGGCATAGCAAATGTAGTTTATAAAACATAGACACAGTTTTACTAATTTATCTCAAATTCAAGGGACTAAATACATAACTGACTATGAAGCGCAGAAAAGAAAGTCAACATATTGCACCTCAGAGGCATGGGCACGACTTGTGTTAACATGAACACCAGGCTGCCCTTTTCCTTGCTTCAATCTGACCCAAAACACCATTCGATGTTTCATTTTTCGCAGAAACTTCTGAGGATGCCTTTACCGG
Source organism: Lepas anatifera (assembly GCA_034440635.1). NCBI lineage: Eukaryota > Metazoa > Arthropoda > Thecostraca > Lepadidae > Lepas > Lepas anatifera. Next base: position 333,984 of record JAOTON010001035.1, read on the forward strand.
CAGTTTCTAGTTTCGCTTATTTTGGATGTTAGAATCATCTCCATGAGTAATGGTATGTTCTCCATGCATTTCTTTTTGAAAATTTCGGCAACTCTGATACAAGCTTGTTCCTCTATTTTCCTATTTTTCCTACCATTTCCCCTAAGAAACATTAGAAAATTAAACCGAAAATATGGCAATGAGCTTTTGGTAAAGATGAAACTATTCATACCTTAATCCATATTTAATTCGTTGCTCACTGAAGCTAGGAAGAGAAAGCAGATAAATAGGTTTGTACTTACACATCTTGTGTCACTGGAGCTGCGTAATTTATCACTCATAATTTGCCTACTCTGAACAATTTGCAGTTGACTACTGATAGTTCCGACGCGCTGACAACCAAAAAATGGAAAATTCTGGTTGCAGAAACCGGCACCGATGTCTCGTGCAATTTTTAATATACTTCTTCCACTATGAATTCTTATTAACATTGGCATTGTATCTATGATTCGTCTAGAAATTCGTCGTGCACTCATTATGTATTACAAAAGCAGGTCGGCGTCACATGTGGTTTGCTTGATATTATTTTTATAGATATTATTTATAATAGAAGATGTAGGCCAAGAGGTCACTTATTCAACGTTCTATCATGACTACGTTGAGGTTTGTGCTTTCAGATCACGGGTGGATCTAGAGGGCAAGGCGGGCATTTGCTTCCCTCTCGACAGACCCTCGGCGCCCTCTGAAATGGTCACGGTGCACCTTGAAAGGTCGATGGCGCCCCCTGAAATGCCGCTTCTCTGACTCTTCCCACCCACTCGCCCTCCCCCACCCCCAGAATGCAAGTATCGGAGCCCCCGCGGTAGTATTTGGCGCCCACCTGGCAGGTTTTTCCGTCCAAAAGTGGCGCCCTCTGGTCAACATGGCGTCCCTTGACCATGTACCACCTCCCCCTCCCGGATAGGCAATCGTGGATGCACCTATGTTTATCGTCTTCTACTTCCTTCTATATCAGGTCTTCCAAACTAACAGCAAAATAACATAAAAACAATGAAACAAGCATAATGTGGCTGAATAACCGAGTACTTCTGGGGCACTTCACAAATGGAAAGTTTGGCGCCCGATAGTTTACACCTAAATTCTACGCCGAAAAACAATTGTTTCATGTACCAACACCACCCCATGACTCAATAGTACTACATCGTGTCCGGCGCATTGCTACAGCCTTCGCATCCCCCTTCCACGGTGCGGGCACACTAAATTACGCCGGGGGCCAAAAGGTGGCGGATTTGGTAATGAACAATGCACGGTCGACATGCATACAACTACAGACTAAAACACGCCGAGCTGGTCAAAATACATTAAAAACGATTTGACTTTTCCATCCCAACGGCACACAACCGAAGGAAGACAGTGACACCCAGAGCAAAGGGAGTCCTCCACAGAGCACACTCACAACCACGAAGTGCTCAGAGCCCCTGCCGCTCACACCATACCGAGCCGCTACCAGCAGCGCCATCTACCCCGGCCGGACAGCTGGTTAGTGCCGTACTCCGCCGCCAGGGCCACGCTCCACTCCTCAGAGTCTCACCACGTGGCCGGAGCCACGCTCCATCACTTCTCTTCGCACTCGGACCAAAGGGCTCCTTTCGTACACACCACCGATTGGGGAGGGCCCGATCGGACCCCTTAAGATTTCCGTCATACTGGAAAAAATAAAACGGTACTGGAAGGGTCTTATCGTCTTCCATTCGGGAGCCGAGTTTGAACCATATCCGTTGGCCTGTGACGTCACAGTGCGCCAAATCTGTCAAATTTAGACTAATCTAGAAATCCCTTATAATTCGGGAACCATAAGATCTAGAACAAAACAAAAGACATAAATGTATTTGTCTTGACCCAAAGATTCCAATGATGCGCGGCATGACCTTCTAAAGTTACATTGAGACTTTGACCTTTGGTCAAAATCATAATGTGACCTTGACCTTAGGTAAAAGTCAAATAGTAACCATTCAATGTTATGGTGCATACCATTTGGATCCTTAAATCATGCTCATTTATTTTATTTATTTATTTATTTATATCGCCAACAGATGTATATCCATTTACAGGCGAAGTCAGAGCCTAAAAATAAAAAATATGCTACAAGTAAAAGACACGCATCACACATGAGAACACTACAATGAATCACCCCAGGCTAGGATGTTCCTCCCCGAGGATAAATGATACTGGTAAAACATGAATTGAAAGCTTAGAGAAAATACATGGTCTAAAAATTACCTGCTGCGGCGAGAGCGTTAGCTCGCGGCAAGTACACGGGGTGAACGTATGTATTTTAAAACATTGACTTTAAAACTGCTAAAATATTCTAAAAATAGGTCGGAACCGGAACATGATAAGAAGGCATTCATTGCCCGCGGGATCCGACACAAAAGCCCCTGGCCCACAGTGTTCACACGCCCGCGCCGCTCCGCGAAAAGATGACGCGTGCGAGTTGATCGAGATGGCACGTGTAAAGGAAATTTACTTAACAGAATTTCAGAATCTATTTTTCCACAATAAATACTTTTTAGAAAAAAGCAGATCGTGTTGAATTCTTCGAGATTCAAGAGATGTTACGCCAAAATGATGCATGAGAGCGTCATAGGACAATGATAAGCATGGTCTGATTGTGTGATGATTTAGCCATAGAAGGAACTTATGCTGCACTCGATCAACCCGCACGCCATGAGATTTGGCCGCGCCTGCCCAGATCACGCTGCAGTACTCCAGATGAGAGCGTACATAGGCATAATATGCTGTAAGTAAAGACTTTTTTCAAATTTTGCAGTTTTTGAGGCATTATGGAAAGATCGGATTAGGAGACCTAGAGCCCTGTTGGCTTGTTTTACTACATGGGATACGTGAGCCGAGAATGTTAATTTACTGTCCAATATTACACCTAGGTCATGAATTTTATCTACCGAATTTAGAGCAGCGTTCCCAATAGAATATTGCGTCCGGACAGGTGCGCGCCTGAGGGTCATCGTGAACGATTTACATTTTGAGGGATTTAGTATGAGGCCCCATCTGACAGACCACGACTGCAAGCGATCGAGATCGCGCTGCAACAGCAGCCCGTCAGCTGGGGCTATGAATTTGCGGTAAATTTTGACATCGTCAGCATACATCAAGCAATTTGAACCAATTTCACTTGGAAGGTCATTTATGAAGAGCGAAAATAGAAGCGGGGCCACTAAAGATCCTTCTGGTACACCCGAGGTTACTGAGACCCAGTCGGATTTTTTGCCGTTCACGATCACCCTCTGACGCCTATCGGACAGATACGAGACGAACCAGTTTAGAGCCGAATCTTTCAGGTGATACGAGATTTTAGTTTGTGAATGATCAATTTGTGGTTGACGCTTTGAAATGCTGCCGAATAATCTGTATATATGGCGTCCGTCTGATATCCGTCCGACATGGCCTCCCACGTCGAGCTCAGATACGTCGCAAGGTTGCTGGAGCAAGACCGATGAGGTACAAAACCGTGCTGCTCAGGGCACAGCACCGGCGAAACATGCCGAAACAGCTGGTCGTAGACAAGTCGTTCCAAAATTTTTGCGAAAATTGGAAGCAGGGAGACAGACCGATAATTCGATGGATCTTTTTTGTCGCCTTTTTTGAATATTGGAATAACATTGGCCTGTTTCCATTTAATAGGAACTTTACCAGCTGTAACGGACATTTTGCATATTTTTGTGAGTGGTGCTACCAATTCTTCAGCACACTTTACGATTATTTTAGCGCTAATGTTATCTGTACCGCATGCCTTATTTGGATCTAGAGACTTCAGGGTATTTCGAACTGCTTCCTCGGAAACATGAAAACAAGATAAGGTGCCTACTGGAAAATCTGTTGCAATGGGAAAGACGCTGACAGTGGGGCTTGTAAATTTCCGTGCAAAGGCAAGGTTCAAGAGAGACGCTTTTTCTGTGTCGTCTGAGGTAAGGCTTTGATCTGGTTTGAACAGTACTGTCGAAATACTTGATTTTTTGCCAACACTTCTAAAAAAGTCCAATATCTTTTCGGATTGGTCCGCATGTCATCAGCCAGTTTAGTAAGGTACTCAGAGTACTTGGTGTTGATAATAGATTTAAGATTACTCCGTCTTATGTTAAAATCGGTCACGCTCTCCTCACAACGATTGCGCCGCATACGCCGAAAAGCTGCTTCCTTTAACCCTCGCCCCACCGAAGGGGCCATCGATGGCCCCCCTAAGGTTTTTCCGGGATAGCCGAAAAACGACGAGGCGCAGCACCGCGGTTGAGGGCTCTACCTCTCACTTCAACATTTTCCCATCATTCCTGAAATTTTTACCCCGGGTCACCCAAGGTCAGGTCACCAGACGAGGTCAACCAAGGTCACCTCACTTCACCTTTAGAGCTCTGTAAGAGCTACATTTCAAACTCGATCGATTTGAAACTTCCTACACTTCATGACCCCTCCAGGGTCTACAAGGTGTATATCCGGGATTTTTCGATTTCGTGCCCTGAGGTCAGGTCACGAGGCGACCTCTCCCATTGGAAAAGCATGGGGAAAAGCTATTTCATGATATAAAACCCACAAAAATGATTGCAAATACTCAGACTGCTCAGAACAACGTTTTTGGACACCCTTTCACGGATCCCAGGGGTCATATTTGCCCTTTGACTTTTCCAAGGTCATCCAAGGTCACCAGAGGTCAAAAACAGTATTTTGACAATAACTTTTGACCTAATTGAGCTAGAGCGATGAAACAAACACCATCGTGTTTGTCTTGTCACTGGCTTTCATTTGATATACGGCAGAGTCACTTTTTGACCTTTCGTGACCTCAGGTCATATTAGGTCACGAGGTGACCTCTGGCGGTCAAACCACTGGCGGGAGGTCTTTACGTTCCACATAGCGGAAAAAGTACTGGCAATTTGCTATCAAATGTACTTTACCAGGCCTCAATAGCTCTAATGACATAAGAGTTATGCCCAGTTTGCTTAATCATTGCATATTTGAGTGAAAATAGCCGATCTTGACCTAATTTGACCTCTGGAGGTCAAACCATTGACCTGAGCACTAAAACATGCGAAGTAATTTCTTACTGAATTCACGCGAGCTTTCTATTGCACTTTGCAGATTTGCGCTAACGCCCATATTTTCGGAGTTAGAGGGGGGCCATCGATGGCCCCCCGGTGGGGCGAAGGTGGCGCCGGACCCCCGGTGGGGCGCGGGTTAAGCGAAGCGCCGCCCGCACCGCACCGTCAAACCAGGGTGGACACTTCCGCCTGATAGTTACAGTCGGCACATAATCAGCTATGGCGAATTCCAATAATCTATAAAAAACATCCACCGCTTCGTCAACGTCTAGATTATCAAGAATACCCCAATGAATTAGCGCCAGGCTTCGACGAAGGCTACCAAAATCAGCATCTTTGTAGTAAACACTTTCTGCCGTGTCACTAATACAGGTTGATATCTAGGCAGCAAAAAGTGGCAGAGAATTTCCCTATGATCGGTTAAGAAATGCGAATCCTGCACAAGAACATATTCGCACATAATACCACGCGACAGAGCCAAATCAAGAACATTAGGACCACGAGTGGGATCTGTAATCCACTGCTTCAGCCCCAAGACATCACATTCGTCCAAAAAAGTACAGGCACGAGCCGATCTTCTCTGAAGGATGGGAATGACTCCCTGTGCTGTTGCGGTCCAGCTGATCTCTGGTAGGTTAAAGTCTCCCAGTACCAATAACTTGCAATCTGCTGGCTGAGTTGATGACAAGGACGTGATGATGTTTTGAAGAGAGCTGTCCTCGTCGGGAGGCCGATAGCAGGTAGCCAACGTTAAGTTAGCGCGTCTTAGTCGGATTAACAGCATCTCCGAGTTGGCTGGATCTGGGAGTCGCACTGGGAGGAGTGACGAACGTACAGCACAAGCGACTCCGCCGCCCAGACCGGATCGGTCACGTCGGAACCATGTGTGGTCATTAAAGCTGAATTCCAGTTCAGAGTCTAAGATAGTATCATTGAGCCAAGTTTCAGAAAAGGCAATCACATCAAATTTACAAAGCACTGGCGAGTATGCTCGGAGAGTGCCCAGCTGCTTTTTCAAGCTTCTGACGTTGGCGTGGTAAACCGTGAGACGTTGAGCAACAGCCTCGCGTCCCGGGCCCGGATTCAACTCAATGTCTCCGGCCAGCAGGACAGGTGAGCAGAACACGTACCGGCCGAGCTGAAAGGAAGAAGTGCCGTTGGTGTCATAGGCCACTCTACTTCTGAACCGGCGGAGTTTGATATTGGGTATCTTGAGCCTATTCTGAACGTTCATAGGTGCGCCAAGACCGTTGCTCGCTGTTTTAGGCGTGAGACCAGGAGGCGCTAGCAGCGCTCTCCAACCAACTCATTACTGTGGTACCAAGCTTAAGACTGTATCTTGTTCCGTTCAAAAGTTATAGACACAAATAATTTATTTAAAAAACTAGCATTTGGTGACCTCTGGTGTCCTTACAAAAATGGATGACACTAGGCATACTTTTGGTCTTAAGAACTTTCGAATGCTGTTTGGAAACTTGATCTGGTTCTTTTAAAAGCCAAGTTACACCCTGGTTTATCAGCTCCATTCAAGAACAGAATCACCTTAAATGAATTTAGCAATGGCATCAAAACTCGGTAACCTGACCTGAACTGATATGGATCATAAACAGTCAAATTGATCACCCTAGAGACTTGCAAAGCAACGCGCGTCTCATTTGAATCGGCTTCGAACCATTGATATGAAACCAACGGGGGCTAGGACCGGACCCTCCAGGTGGTGACGAGATAACTCCGTAGTCAATGAAATAATGGTAAAGGTGGTGACAATTATCTTGCCATATCATGATCATTTTCACCACCTTTACCATTATCATGACGTCACTGTCATACCTTGTCCGCCAATATAACATTTTTCCAATAAGAAAGTACCGGAACATCAACAGACACTGCGTTCCAACAATATGATCTTACCTTATCTGGGGAGAAGAAGATTTCCAGGGCCGCGTCATTGTCAGAAGCTCGATGGTTCATCTTGATACTGTACTGCGGCACCACCACCATCCACTCATACTCACTGCACGCCCTCGGCAGCAATACTGGCGCCAACATGGCCGACTGACCCTGACCTGAGGTCAGCGGCCCGCAGCGCGCATGCGCATCCGGCCAGCGCCCACCTGCTCATACAAGGACAATAGGGGCTGTTCCTGCACCCTCTGCTAAACTCAGTGTAGGTGAGGATGGCAGACACATTTCAGCTAACGAAAAAAATTGGATTAAAGCCCAGGAGGGTCGATTAAATATCAAATTTGGGCTGGAATGAAAATTACATCCGGTTTTTTAGCCACCTTCTTTGTTTCTACTGCCAATAAATGTGGCAGCCTCACCTCAACCTTTTCCCATGAAGTGGAGGATGCTGATCCTGAGCTCCCCAATACATTAATGGTAGTGAGGCTGCCAGGCAGCATTTCAGGGGCGCTGTGACCACTTCAATGGGCGACAAGGATCGATGGGGGTGGGAGAGACCCCTGGAGCCGCCTATGAGCCCCCTCCTCCGTGTATATACATCAACATCGCTATGACCCGCTAGAACTATCAATTTGGGCACCCAGGGCCTCTATAGACACAGTAGGGGCCCATTGGCAATCGCAGACTCCTTGGGATCAGACCAAACACTTCTTGTAGCCCTCTAGGGACCTGCTCCGGTAACCGTTCACTTTCAGAGGTGCAGTTTATACTCTGGAGAGCACCTTACAGGGTCATATGGAACATGAAGACTTTGTGAATAGCTGGACTAAATTTTGCATGTACCCTTCTGTTTGAACACCCGCCCCCTCGGGTTCTTCCGGTGGCACGAAAATACGGTGCCGTGAATATGCGCCGCCGTACTTGGCACACCTCATCCTTGATCAATTCCCCAACTTCCCTCAAAATTTTAAAGTTAGGTCATCTCAGCTCAGCTTACCAGTGCAGGTCAAGTGACATCATCTCCAAAAAAATTTAAAGTTGGCATAAGAAAGAAATGGGTGAATCTATCGGATTGAAACTTAACACCCGCACTGGCACTAACGCGCACTAGAGGGGGCCTGGTAGGCCCCCCTAAGATCTCGGAAACTAAGAGGCATAGAAAAACGAAATTAGAGAGGTAGGTGGGGTTACGGTGATCTACATTATGACCAATTTTTATTGACCTAGGTCAATATCTTCAAGGTCAAACGAGGTCATAAAGGTCAAAACTTGGCCATGCTGGGGACCGACCGGTAAATGCCGTGATTATGCGGGAAAATGGCGGAAATAGGCTAAAGGCGGATAAGGGTCATATAGAAAAGGTCTTAAAGAGCCTTCCCTTCAATTTTGAGGTCCAGGTCATTCAGGGTCATTGACCTGTAAGGTCACAATATAGTATACTACTTATAATGTACACTTTGACTAACACTATAGCCACTGTTTGGCGGGAAATGAGGATTGACCTTTGCAAATGACCTTTGACCTTGCCCTTTGACCTTGACCTTGGTATTGGGGTACCTTATCGATGACGTCATAGCATAACATACGTCAGACCGGGTAACGTCATTTGACTGGAAACACTGTGGTCAGTGACCTTGAAAGTGCAGATATGACCTTGACCTGTGACCTTTGACCTTGACCTTGACTTTCATGTGAGGTGACCTTGACATATAATCCCGGTTATATGGTGTTATGACTTCACCACTTGGTCTCCAATGCAAGCTAACTGGTCCGACCGCGCGATTACGGCGATCTCGAAATGCAGGTCTGACTTTAAAAGCCTATAAGTTAAAACATTTTCGACCGATTTTCAAAAACTCGTCACCAATCGACGCGCTATTAAATTCTGTTTAATGTGGCAAAGTATCGTGTTTCAGCTACGAGCAGTTCTCCAGCCACCGTGGAAAAACAGGTGTAGGGGGCCTCCGAGGCCCCTCCAAGGCGCGTGTCAATAACTTAACCTCATAATGGGCCTACCGAGTACTGCAAAATATATTCCGGAATTTTTCATATCGATAACCTAGGGTCAGGTGCGGAAAACAGGAATTGGGCTTTATTTGTGTAGATAAAGCTGCACATACCTTCCTTAATATTCTCCAAATCGTAGTATCCTGGGCCCCTTTCCAGGTTCATGTTGCAATTTTTGACCTGTGACGTTTGAGAAGTCATCTGGGGCTACTTAAGCAGGTTTCAGACTTAGGTTAATAACTTTGCAGGAAATTATAGCGTTTTTGTTTTGATACCATCATTCATACCATCATATTATAAATTATTCGGTTCGCCGTAACGAGAGGAAGCAAAAGGTGTCTATAGAATAATTTTAACTCCATTCTGCCAGACGCTAGAGCCTGGAAACTCGACCATATCATGCCACCTTCTTTGACCTGTCGTGACCTTAAGTTTAACCTGAGCCAAAAGTGACGGATGTAGTTTCCTCATGAATTTGTATGAGCTATCCAACAAACTTTCTCGTTTTTTTGCTGTCCCGGATAGGGGCCCGAGTTCAAAGGGGTGGGAGGGGAGGGGGTTTGAACACTCCTACCACCAGCGCAAAGGTGGCTCGGCGGCCCACCGGGGCGAGTGTAAAGTGGTACCAATCAATCACCGGGGTATCCGATTGTATGCAGGGGCATCCCGCATACATCAGAACACAAATTATGCCTAAAAACATCCACTAGACATTGTAAGAGCGGTTATCCATCGATCAGACGAGGTTCATGATAATCATCCTGTTGAGAGGCATCGAGGAACTACTAAGGCATCACACATTAAACGGGCATCCATCGGACGTTTGGGTAATGAATATTTTTGGCACCGGATGGGCATTCATTCTGAGCACACCGCACTTACATTTTTTGTGGTACTAAAGCTGAACCCTGGTTTTATACTGCATGAACTCAAATCTGTGACGGCCTTGCAGAGGGGGAAAGTACAGAAGCGTGATCACCACATATCTGTTGATGAAATCCCAGTATCGATTCAAAGTATCCATGGATTAATTACAATAGATTCGAAAATAAAATCAGTTTGAGAACTTATCGCATATTGGACGGAGGGATAGGAAGCGATGTTTCGGGGTGGGGGGATGGGGGGGGGGTGGGCGCCAGCTGTAGTAGGGGGAGTCGAGCTTGATCGGGGAGGGAACCTGTCCCCCCGCTCCTGCCCAGGTTCTGCATGTGTTCCGTCATGCTGCAGAGAACAGGAAGCTCAGAACAACGACTAAAAACACGTTTTGGTATCACGACTGTGTAATCATATACATGGTCAAAAAGGCCCCGCGTATCACATCATTGACAATAAAAGCATTGCATTCAACTGCACACTAATCACCTGATTCATATTCCCACCATCAACGTCACTGAAGCATCAGCTGCATTCTTCTCACAAGAAATCACAGTATCGACATGCGCGGCGCAGGTAGACTGAGCCCAACAAACATGCTGCGGCAATTATCGGAGGATTCGAACCAGAAGTGCAAATCAAGCCTACGGACACATTCATTCATTCAAATACAATGAACTAGCAGTTGCATGTGAAGTGCGTAGCACATTAAATAAAACACGTAAATAACATTAAAAAATTAGGCCTTGCTGAATTTTTCCTTTTAAATTTCGAAGGCAATGCTTAAAATAAAACCTAACACATCTGGGTAAGTACAAAGCTCATAACAACGACAAGACAAAAAGATTCAAAGTCAAGGGCTCAACATATAAGCCCTTGATTCTGCTAAGCGCATCAAGACTGAAAACTCTGAAAAGCAGCGTTCAGTAGCCACAAATGAATATAAATGGGTCCATTTGAATGCAATACCGGGAAGGGTGTTTAGTCAAAGCAAAAGTTACAATAAAAAACATTGTTGCCTGATCAGTTGTTCATGAAAGTCTTCCGTAAAGCCTATTTACAGATGCCTTTCGAAACGGCCCTGAATAGAAATTTTCTGAGCGAAAAGTGTTTATTCCTTAATTTCATGGAGTAAAAATATGCCCTACTCGGACTGCTATCTATGATATGCTATTTGGTCAGGATATGATCAGGTCCTGTTGATGTCCATGAAAGTATTTTCAAATATTATTCTTTACATAAATATAAATTGACTAAGAAATTTTAAATCAAGGCACACGCTAGCTGAAATTTGCATTTCAAATCAACAGTAGACTGGGGTAACGACGATTCATTACGACAAATCCAACGCTTTTCTCACGTCAGAGAACCATACCACTGCACATCCACATCACTAGCACTGTTATACATCCGCACTCAGACACCTACAGCCTGTTGTTGCACTAGCAAGAGCAGCTTTCAGATAGGGGCCAGCAGACGCTGAGACCATTGGCACTTGACACTAACTCACGACTTCAGCATGTGCCTTTTAGCACAGCCCCCGGCGCTAGTGGACACCGTGTCACTCTCAGCACAACCCTCAGCGCGATTCTCAGGGCAACTCTCAGCACGATTCTCAGGGTAACTCTCAGCACAATTCTCAGGGCAACACCCATCACGATTCTCAGCACAACTCCAGCACGATTCTCAGAGCAACTCTCAGCACTATTCTCAGGGCAGCTCTCCATATGTCTCCGCGGCACCGGACACACGGCGTCTCTTGACTCTCCGCATCTTGGAAAGCCAAATCTGTGACGATCGATAAAATAAGAAAGCTGGTGCTATTACATAACACTTTTCTTCTGATACTCTAGGTGCTTGAACCATGATGCTCCCTGGAGACTATATAAACACGAGGGTCTCATTTGTCTCCTAAAACGCCGTTCCACTAACGTCCACTGTCTATCAGAAGGCCCTGTGTTGTAGTCTGTGATCTATAAAATCTTCACCGTATCAGAGCATGGCACTTGCGTCGCTAGCCTGTAACTGGCCTACGGGGGGGTTTTAGATGACCTTGACCGCAGAAGGTCACACGTTTAACGTCTCTAGTTGGTGAGACTCCCGGGAAGTCAGTGAAAATGGCGTAGCGGCTGCACCTGTGAAACAATGACTATTAGTTTGACGAAAAATCACCAGACATTATGAAAACTTTATCCTCCAGCTGAAGAGACTGATCTTAATTTGTGAATCAGAACATTAGTATCATCACACTACACGACAGGGACTGCGATATTGACGTTAATCTTTTTCAGAAAACCTGAGCGGAAGAGTTCAAAATACAGAGCGTGCGACCAAGGTAAGTCAGATCTAATCCAGGACAATCAAGTCTCTCAGGCCAATCAGAACCAGTCCCTTTGGAAGCAAGGATAATCCAGGTCTAAACTGTATCCGAAAAATATCCAAGATATAGGAAACATAAAATATAATAGCTATATAAGAAAATAGAGCATATAAATCAACGTGCCCACGCATCGTTGTAACCTTACTATGCGCAACATTGCATCCTTACAATAGACACCATTGAAGTCTTACCATACGCAACATTGTAGCGTTACTAAACAAGCTGCTGCAGGGTTATTCTACCCGTCACTATCGGGTTATTGTACGCACCGTTGTGGGGTTGTGCAGAGTCGCTGGCCAGATGCGAGGCGACCACGGAGCGGGTCTGTAGAGTGCTGCTGCGAGCCAGGTTCGTGCCCTGAAGGCATACCAGCCGGCACACGTGACCATCAGAGATATTCAGCATTTAACGATTGGTGCCATCTAGTGTGCGAGACGACACTGAGAATGCTGATACATCCTAAATATAGATAATTAGGGAAGAATGCCCATATTCCGCACACCGTGACGAAAAATCGCAATATCGTCAAAAATTTTCTGACATTTGGCGATGAAACTTTGTCAGGTCATCGTTTATGCAATTTCCTCTCTTCAACGTGAATTATAAATTTCTAGTTCTTTACGTTGATAGTTGAAAACTGCGTCCTCAAAGGTCTGAATATGAGCGTATTTACGAAGCAGGTGCCTAACTTTGCCCACTCGGGTCTGCTAATTACACAAAACTAATATTTTTCTAGAAGTAAAATCGAAATAGTATTACCGGTACCAGATGTCAAAAAATTCAGTCTAAATAATTTGGATGGGGTTGGTGCGTTGCATTCTCGCAGGTTATAGCCTATCCACTATTTAGTGGAGCCTTTTTGGGTTCACTGGTAATGCCACTGCATGAAGTCAGTGTGCATTAAAAACCATGACTCACAACTGAGAGCTAGGGCACATTCTGCAGCACTTGCACTTCATGCTCTTGATGAGGACTCACAACATTCCGTTTAGATTTTGGTGGTTTTGCTTAATTTGCTAAGGAACGTCTTCAGGAACGGTTTCCTTTACCGTGCAGTAGCGCCAGTATTTTGGAAAACAGTGAAACATAGGTAAATATATGCAGGGTGAGGGAAGTCAGAGCTGTGACAAAGCCAGGAATGGTTGGTGGTCGCATTAACAAAATACATTATTTCCGCAGATGAATATTTTCCGCATAAAAAATGTCAAAGCTATAAGCTAAGTGATAAGAAACCCCCACTGCGTACGTTATAAGGACTACTGTAGAATTGATGCCTCATCACGCATCAGCGGTATTTCAGCCAAGTCCAACCGCTTCTTCTTCTAATATAATTGTTGGGGTTCAACGACGCACCAACTGCCGGGTCGGCGTGCCACTCTCAACCTGTTGGAGGGGATTTTGGGGATCGATCGACTTTTCGGCTCCACGGGACTTGACCGGGACCGGTGGCGAGACAAGGGTGTCCCCGCTTCTTCTTCAAACAACCTTCATACATGCATATAGAGTTCCCTATCCTTCTCTATGCCACAACACAAAAATGCGTGGATGGATTTTGGAAACCCAAAAACACTTGGAATGAAGGGCGTTGGAAATAAAATGGCTTCATTTTCAGGGCGTTCAGAAAATAATTACCAACAAAGGGCAACCGCAGTGATCACAAACACACACGTATGAACCTGCCCGCTTTCACAAACATAAAAAGGCCAAGTACCGCTTGAGAGGGGTTTATGAGATCATGAATGCTCTTTTCTGCCATCTAGACGCCTTTTTATTGCAATAGTGCGTAGCAAGACACTTTGCGTTATATGGGCACTAACTCCTACATATCGCAATGACATAGTTAGAGGCATCTGTAGGGGGGGATAAACCAAAGTGGGCACCCCCATGGTCCCATGACCAGTTCCTTGTCTCCCCCAATAACAGGTTTCACCATTTAAATGAATTATGGGCTGCTCTATGAAAACAATTACGCGGACTTTGCTGTATAGATATCGCTGTAAAAATTCCAAGCATTTCGTGATTCCGAAAGGGGATGCGGTGGTGCAGTGGTAGAGCGTTAGGAATCCACGCCGCTGGCAGGGGTTCAAAGTCCCGACGGGAATACTGAAGCTAACGACTTCCTCACTCCCGTTATACCCTTCCAACAGGATGAGAGACGGAGGAGGCATATAACCGAAGCGGTTGGTGCGTCCTACAGACTCAAGACCTCTGACTTTAAAATATCATTTAAGAGAAAGGGGGAAGAATCGCCAGCTGCTAACGTCATCTTGCGTCGGAACAGAAATGGAGCCCCCCCCCTCCCCTCCTATGCTCGAGCTGGGGCAGGGCGCCAAACTCTGCCTCCCAGTGGGATCGAACCCGCGACACTCTGCTGAATATGTTAACTGACACAGCCTAGGTCGGGCGCGCACGTTGCGCCCAATAACTGGATAACTGCGTTATCCAGACGCATTCTGAAATGTCCTATCACAGGAAAACATGGCATGCCCTTTCTCCTAGAGAAATACTTCATATAACCATAAATTAGTCAGGCTTGTAACAAGCCAGAATGCTCTGTGCAAAACTGGGTCCGATTCTAAAAAAATTGGACAATATACGCTTTAACATGCAAATATTTTCCTCCATGCGCACAAAAGCAGGCACGTTCGCAACTACTGAATTTACCCAAAGAGACATGGTAAGAGCTTGGACATGCAGTTCCCCAATAAAACATCTTGTGCTCCTAGTTCGCATACCATGACTACACGATACGGTACAACGGCATAATAACAACGGCAGAGTTCAGTCCAGCCCTGCCTCCGAAACCTTCGGTCGGTCATAACCCACGTAGTCGGCAGTCACAAGCGTTAGCTTTGCATGCCTACCCCATTCGAGAGCGCCTCTAGCCGAGCCAAGGCTGGACTCAGGGGTACCCTCTCATGCAGCGGAGTTGGAGGCGGCCCGTTAGAATCCTGAAAGGCAGATGGGCGTCATACAGAGCTAGCGCAGCTCGTCCAGGATCGCTCAGAGAAGGTTCAGCCAACGCGGCAAGTGCATGCTAACATTCTTACAGGTTTATCTCACATAAATGGGCGACACTGGTCATGCATGCAATCTAGCCAAAGAACAGCCGCAGGCATATACTTTTGCTAGCATCTTTCATGATCGCACTTTCTTACAAAAGTGCATCACAAGAAGGTGTGCTGTTTATAGCTCAAACCTGGTCAATAAATGATATTGCTCAAGATGAAACTATAGACATTGTCCTCCAAGATGACAGAGACATTCACACCACTAACCCCGTTCAGCTTCCGTTTGAGTTTGCTAAGCTCCAGCCCCAGCTGCCTGTTGTGCTGGTCCAAGCTGACGACCCTGCTCCTGAGCCTGCCGCGTCCTCTGTGGTCCTCCTCCTCTGTCGCTCCCTCCTCTGACTCGCCATCCCCGGCTGAACTTCCCACCAGCAGAGAGGTGTCCAAGTCGCCGTTAGTAGCGGCCGGCGCTCTGCCCTCCCCGGCTGGTTTTGTGTCAGCTTCTTGGTCGGCGATGTCGGAGGATAGAGAGCGGGTGGCCTGCGACTGCGGTGAGCCCGGAAGGCCGGCAGACATGTCCAGGGACTCGGAGTCGATGGAGTGAGACTGGGACTGGCTTAGCTGCTCAGTGCCGCCGATGGGGCTGACCGTGGGTCCGTCTGAAAGTACGCCAAAATAAAAATTATTGACTTGGCTTAACTATCGACAAATCAGGATTACGGCAACTGTGATGATGGAAGTTTTATTCTGTCTTTAAGGAATACAACTAAATAAGATAGGTGTTGTATGCTCATTGCATTCAAGTCCATGATTCATGATGAGTTTTCTGATGCTCATGTTCTGATGTCTTAGTTTACGGGTCGCTATTGAGTCTGACCTGTCTCCCGCAGCTGTCTGACCTGTCTCCCGCAGCTGTCTGACCTGTCTCCCGCAGCTGTCTGACCTGTCTCCCGCAGCTGTCTGACCTGTCTCATGCAGCTGTCTGACCGGTCTCCCGCAGCTGTCTGACCTGTCTCATGCAGGAGTCGGTTGTACTCCTGTTGGAGTGACCGGTTCTCCTGCTCCAGATGACGGATCACGGCTCTCAGCTGGGCGTCCCTGTTCCGCGGGGAGCCTCCGGACGCGCCCACCGGCAGGTTCAGACAGTACTGCGCGATCAGGTGGAGCTCCTCCTCACTGGGGAGAGGTGGAGAGTGGGCGTGGGAAATTTGTTAGTCACGTGTGTATGGTCAGATTCTTGCTAAAAGTGAGTGCGGCGGCAATGACGATGTCCAGTCGTTTGAAACATCAGAAACATTCAGTTGCGTGGTCTCGAGAAATACACATTAGGGACGAGCATACATATTTTGAACAATGCTATTTTGTTAAGAACACGTGCCAAATTACAATATTCTAAAGATTTACATCATATCGCCGCTCAGGTCGCAATTTAGGTCACATTGGTATACGCCGCATTTGATCAGTTTGTAAACTATTTTACATACAAAGAGTTGCCAAGCAAATAATAGTTAGCTTGCGCTGGGCAATCACTGATGCACTCTTGAGTACTTACTGACCTTCCGGGGCCGGATAGTTTGTCCAGGTGAAAAGCACTGACCTGCCGTTCGTGTGGAAAGCACTGACCTGCCGGGGCCGGGAGTCCGTCCGGGTGGTCTCACTGACTTGCCGGGCCCCGGGAGTCCGTCCGTGTGGAAATCACTGACCTGCCGGGGCCGGGAGTCCGTCTGGGTGGAAATCACTGACCTGCCGGGGCCCAGGAGTCCGTCAGGTGAAAAACACTGACCTGCCGGGGCCGGGCCCATCGGGTGGTCTCACTGACCTGCCGGGGCCGGGGTCCGTCGGGTGGTCTACTGATCTGCCGGGGTCGGAGTCCATCCGGGTGGAAAGCACTGACCTGCCGGGGCCGGAGTCCGTCCGGGTGGGAAGCACTGACCTTCGGGGCCCGGAGTCCGTCGGGTGGAAAGCACTGACCTGCCGGGGCCCGGGAGTCCGTCGGGTGGTTCACTGACTTGCCGGGGCCGGGGTCCGTCCGTGTGGAAAGCACTGACCTGCCGGGGCCCGGGAGTCCGTCCGGGTGGAAGCACTGACCTGCCGGGGGTTGGTGGTCTCACTGACCTGCCGGGGCCCGGGAGTCCGTCCGGGTGGGAAGCACTGAGCCCGTTGGAGCCGAGTCCTTTCTCCAGGATCAGTTCATGGCGGGGATTGCTCGGCGAGGACTGCAGAGACACAGAACACAGCTGATCACGGGGCTCTCGAAAACCAGCTCATAGTGTGCACAGCCCAACAGGTCACTAGAGCAAAAATAAAACAGGCGACGGAACGGACGCAACTCACAGAGACTGAAGCCCTGTTTAGCCTGTCAGTACAATTTTGTCAGCAGGCCCTCTAACCTCTCATCCGGAAAAGAAACATTAGCGCCACAACAGCCTCTAGTATGTGCTAACCAAACGAAAATGGAACATAATACTTATCTACCAATCACAAAATAGTAGGCTACCACTGTCGTGCTGTCACTGTTTTCTCAGCAGCACAACAGCAGGCCGTCAGCCCGTATCCTCTAGGACCAGTTCCCGGGGAGAGGCTACAGTCCTGTGACGTAGGTGCAACGCTGCCCGCTGATTGGTGCTGACAAAACTGTGCTGACAGACGGAACAGGCCTTGACTAACTCGACATAAGGGCTGGAGAGATAGGTGTGCTGGACACTGCGGCACAACATGCCTCTCAGGGTAGACAATGCGGCACAACATTCATCACTTTTTAAGATGCTCTACGGCACAGCATACACCTCAGGGCAGACACTGCGGCACACCATACAGCCCAGTGAAGACACTGCGGCACACCATATCACCTAAGCCACAGTGTACTGCAGCACAGCACACACCTCAGGGCAGACACTGCGGTGCAGCATACATCTCAGTGAAGACACTGCGGTACAGTATACACCTCAGGGCAGACACTGCGGTGCAGCATACATCCGAGTGAAAACACTACGGCACACCATATAACCCAATGAACAGCGTGCTCCGTATAATATAATCCAAAGCCCAGTGCACTGCGGCACAGCATACATCTCAGGGCAGACACTGCGGTGCAGCATACCCCACAGGGCAGACACTGCGGTGCAGCATACCCCACAGGGCAGACACTGCGGTGCAGCATACATCCCAGTGAAGATTCTACGGCACACCATATAACCCAGCGCACAGAGTGCTGCGTACTATATAACCCAAGGCACAGTGCACTGCAGCACAGCTTACATCTCAGGACAGACACTGCGGTGCAGCATACACCTCAGGACAGACACTGCAGTGCAGCATACATCCCCCAGGGCAGACACGGCGGCACAGCATACACTCCCAGAGCACGGGATACCACAGTACAGCGTACCAGGGGTATATCGATGTTAGGGGGGGTAAGCGGGCAGTCGCTCCACTGCCGGTCTAGAAAGGCGCCTTCTGTGGACGCCAGGCTCGGATATCGGGCGCAGAAGGGGTCCTGAACGCTCTTAAAATAGTAAAAGCGCCTGAACACGAGCAGTGGAGGGGTCCTAAGGTGCCTCTCCCACCTATTTTTCGGAGATTCCTCAAGGACCGTTCGCTGCCCGAAAGAGCTGCTTGGCTACATTTGTGAAAATTATGGAGCGCGTCGATTGGTGAAAAATTAGGAAAGTCGGCCAATGAGATTTTGACTTGTAGGCTTTCGAAACCAGATTTTCATTTTGAGACTGTAGCAATCGCGCAGTGGCACCAGTTTAGCTGCAGTCTAGACCAGCTGGTAATGTAACAATGTGGTGTAACAATGCTTTTTGGGGCTTAGGTATGGACGCATCAACTCCTAGGGATGGTATCACCAGCTCTTTCCCTGTAGGAAGCATTTCTTGGGAGCCAGATTTCTCCTTGTTCAGGGAATCCGCCAGGTTTCGAACCCAGGTCGGCGGTGTGGAAAGCAAGCGGGCTAACCACTACATCACCACACCCCGAACGTCATATAATCGGGATAACATGCAAAGGTCACCTTCACATGAAGGCCAACGTTACAGGCCACAGTTTAAAGTCATACAAACATTTTCAAGGTCATTGCCCCCATTGTTCCCGTCAGATGGCATTACTCAGTATGACGTACGTTATGCTACGGCTCCATAGTTAAGGTTACTCAATGTCAAGGCCAAGGTCAAGGTTACAGGTTACGTTCAAAGCTCTTTCATCAGGATAAAACCCTCATTTCCCGCCCAAAAGGTTGTTATACTGCCGCTTACACCCTCCTTCTGGAGAATTAGGATTTCTACCTCCTTGCGGAGAGCTTCAGGCGCATGGCTTCACGCTTTGACAGCACTGAGATCTCGCTCACAGAAGCCTTGCAAACCAGTAGTTTCTCTCTGAGCGCTGTGATAGCTTTCTCTTAAAAGGTCCATAGCCGCCTAACTAGCATAGCCTGAGTCCACCGGCCTAATGCGTCTGAAATACCCTTTCAGCTGCAGTGTAATGGTCCTGCCGGGATATGTTTTCAATAATTCACCGGACGACCCCAAGTCGGCGATCGTGGCCGCGAAGGACAGTTCTTTAGAAACAGACAGGAGGTTCGCCCGCTAGTGGAAGCACAGGCTGAACGACAGTGGTGGGTGAAGATTGAGGGGTCCACGTGTTTGAATAACACAACAATGGAGCATGCCTTCATTTTCTTCGTTGTTCTTTCCTGAATAAGTAATCACATAATTAACCCTTCAGCACGAATTTCTAACAACACAAATGCGTAACTATGGTTCATTGACAGAAGAAGATTGCAGCTTCTATGATTGCGTCATTCCATGTTTTATTAACCTCAAATTTGGTTAGGTTCTTCTAGGCCCCCGAAACGTATTTCTGAGGCTTATCAACACGCCAATTGCCATGATTATACTGCGTTGGTAACTCTTTTCCTATTGGAAAGGTTTGCGGGAGCCAAATTGTTTCCATACCAAGCCTTGAACCCGAGTCGGCTGCGTGGAAAGAGAACACTTCACCATTCACCCCCCTAATTGTACTTAAGGGGATAACTATAAATCACTCCCGGGTCTATCGATCCCACGAACAACGTAATGCATTAACAGAGCGCATGGCCTACCATTGTTTTAGCCTTGTATTGAAGCATGTGCCGGAATTAAGCCCACAATTAAGCCGACGACGCGGTAATAGCCGAGCCCCCTATCAGAATTGCGGATCCTTGTGATTCAACTAGTCCGATTACCAGATCATAGGCCCGCTGTGGCCGCCGACGGTTCATAATTGCGAGCCACCTGTAGTCACACCTAGGCCCTCTACCATAATCGCAGGACTCCCTCTGCTGACCACCCGGACCTTCTACTATAATCGCAGGCCCTTTGTTCACTTCCAGGCCTTCTATCATAATAGCGGGTCTACTGTGGCCAAACTGGCCCCCCTACCATTATTTCGGGCTGCCTGAGGCCACAGCCGGGCCTTCAAACAGAGTAGTCGCGAGCCTCCTGTATAGCAACTGGGTCATATATCACTACATCGCTCTCCCTGTGACCCCATCCCTCCTCCAAACATAGTGCTGGGTCACTGTGGCCTCAACAGGGCCCCTATAGCTGGTTGCCTCTAATCATCTATTTAGAAACTGAGTCGTCAATCACCAAATCGGGTCCCCTGGGGCCCGACCGAGCCACCTACAGTATTTGTGATAGATATTTGAGACTGATATAATGATAGCCAGGGTATCATTCGCAGGTCAGTTTGATTTGGAGGGCACACAGATAAGCAAAGGTACCCCCGGTCCCCTACAAACACCAGCATATCAAATCATAGATAAAACATAAAAATATTATTGACTCATCACAATTCTAGAGTGGCAAACTAGTACTATTGAGGACCGAGGTTTTTCTGAACGGCACTGATTACCCATGGGATATAAATTTATTCATATACGTATATCTTATGACCCTTAAACCCACCATATCTTAAAATTTACATTTTCATTTATCAAAACACTCAAACTCTTGTCAATTTTTTCAGATTTGTTCCAGATTAGGATACTATCAACCGAACCAACAGGTCCATTCGTATCACCACTTCTCCCCGGCACGAAAGAAATCGGAGACAGTTCATGCCCAGTAGCGCAGCAGACGTCACGACGCCGCGACGCGTCGTCTACAACAGGAAGTAAGTTCGGCGAGGGTCGCCCAGGCAGGACCCGACGCCAAAAGACAGGCATAGCAGTCTTGCAATACAGCTGTTCCCACTCCCCACTCCAAAAAGTATGAAAGGTTGCCAAATACCTGTAATTTGGTAAAAAAGACACAAAAATAGAATAATTGGCTTATAAAGACCAAGATATGTCGATTAAACTTATGGAATGAGAGAGTAGGTAAATCCTTATTTTTCGAAGTTAACTACTTGCATTTGTGGGCCGAGAAATCTAGCAGCCTTGCCTCAACCTTTTTTAATAGAGGAAGCTGGAACAGTCCTACAGATAAGCACTGCCAGCTACACCTGTAAATGTCAGATCAGTCGAGCTCGGCAGTCGTTACTTACCGGCGCGGCCGGCTGTACTGGAAGATAGCCCAGACGTGCGTGTTTCCGGAAGTAGTGCTTCGGCTTAAACCGGTTCCGCAGAGACTTAGCTAAGTCTTTGATGTCATCACTTGACGAACTCTGAGGACAGTACGTTATAGGTCAGCGTCAAATCGGCGATCGAAACGAAAATGCTGTTTTTTGTTTATTGGCTTCCATCCTTTTTCAGTAAGCCGTATCTTTGGAAAGCGAGGGTGGGGAAAGTGGAGAGAGAAGTCATGTGCGAACTTCGGGAATTTGGAACCCTGCCGTCCTCCTACATCCGTTCCTGCTGATATTTTTATGTTGTTTGAAGTATCTGCCAATATGCAACCGATCTGATCATCAAATGGAAATGTCCCTCTACCGATGCGGAAAATAGTTGGCCAGAGCACCAATTTTCTGACTCATTTGATACACTGCTCCATCTGGGCGTTTTGATGTCTGATGCAGTGCCAATTCGAATCTGGTCTTAAAAGTTCCGTAAAATATCTGTGCATGCGAATATAACTTTTTTGTACGCTTTCCTCGATCGGCTAAAAATGTTATACTTTACCTCTAAGTGATATCTTCTGAAATTCATAATATACTTCAAGAAATCTAGCCATTTTTCGGATCGGTGAGATGATCCAACCAATGTTCGCAACGATTAAAATTAGAATAAAAACAACGGAAAACGATACCAATCACAATCAGATCGACAAGATTCGTTCAATCTGATCCATTTTTTTGTATTTTCTTACATGCTATTAACAAATATGCTGTCAAAAATTACAAAAATGAGTGAATAAGCATGTGTATGCATAAAGTCGGTAATTTCTCGGGCAACAAACCAATTGGAAGTTTCTTGGATTCCGCGGCAAGATGAAAATAAGCGGGATCAGATCGATAAACAATTAACAGATGGTCAACATTAGCACAACTAGTTTGAATTACGCCCCACCACAGTATCGTGCAAGGTACAAAACATTTGGAATTACATTGTACATGCTTTTCTGCTCGTACTTAACCCGCGCCCCACCGGGGGCCCGGCGCCACCTGCGCCCCACCGGGGGCCATCGATGGCCCCCTCTAACTCCGAAAATATGGGCGTTAGCGCAAATCTGCAAAGTGCACTAGAAACCTCGCGTGAATTCAGTAAGAAATTACTTCACATGTTTTAGTGCTCAGGTCAATGGTTTGACCTCCAGAGGTCAAATTAGGTCAAGATCGGCTATTTTCACTCAAATATGCAATGATTAAGCAAACTGGGCATAACTCTTATATCATTAGAGCTATTGAGGCCTGGTAAACTACATTTGATAGCAAATTGCCAGTACTTTTTCCGCTATGTGGAATGTAAAGACCTCCCGCTAGTGGTTTGACCTTCAGAGGTCACCTCGTGACCTAACATGACCCGAGGTCACGAAAGGCCAAAAAGTAACCTTGCAGTATATCAAATGAAAGCCAGTGACAAGGCAAACACGATGGTGTATGTTTCACCGCTCTAGCTTAATTAGGTCAAGAGTTATTGTCAAAATACTGTTTTTGACCTCTGGTGACCTTGGATGACCTTGGAAAAGTCAAAGGGCAAATATGACCCCTGGTATCCGTGAAAGGGTGTCAAAAACACTGTTCTGAGCAGTCTGAGTATTTGCAATCATTTTTGTGGCTTTTATATCATGAAACAGCTTTTCCCCATGCTTTTCCAATGGGAGAGGTCGCCTCGTGACCTGACCTCAGGGCACGAAATCGAAAAATTCTGGATATGCACCTTGTAGACCCTGGAAGGGTCATAAAGTGTAGGAAGTTTCAAATCGATCGACTTTGAAATGTAGCTCTTACAGAGCTCTAAAGTTGAAGTGAGGTGACCTTGGTTGACCTCGTCTGGTGACCTGACCTTGGGTGACCCGGGGTAAAAAATTTCAGGGATGATGGGAAAATGATGCAGTGAGAGGCAGAACTCTCAACCGCGGTGCTGCGCCTCGTCGTTTTTCTGCTATCCCGGAAAAACCTTAGGGGATGGGGCCATCGATGCCCCACGGTGGGGCGAGGGTTAAGGGTGAATACAAAACTGCACAAATCATCTGCGTAGAAGGCAACGTTGGGCCCAGGCCCGCAGTAGTCGAAAAATCTGCCAACTCGCCAACAATGCTGGTGACAAAAGCATATCAAGTTGGTAAAAAATAGGCAAGATTGTGGACACCTTAGCGTGAGAAGCTGACGCTCAGTCTGCCAACACGCTTTTTCAGGTTTGAAACGTCTGAGCGGGTGTAGAAAGTAATCCCTGTTTGGTACCAAAACTCAATATTCATGGTTATGCAAGGTTGGTTTGAAACTCCGTTGGTGACACTAGGACACTTTTTCCGACTTCTGCAGGGCCACAGTTCAGACATTCCTCTGGGGATGTACTGGGTTTAAAGTCCGGATGTCCCTGGCAGCTGGTGCGTCGATAAGCCAGAAACAATGTTGTTAGATCCCGGCTGAATTTTGACGGGTTATCTAGGTCTCTCTGAAAGCCGACCGGATGCCGAACTTTAGCAAAAAATCTAGTCGCATTTTGCCAGGTGTATAGTTTATTGATTCCGCAGTACTGCACGGAAGAGCATGATTATAAGTTGATAATGTTAATTGGCCCGTTAAAAACATGGTGCTTCTGACGTCCATTACGAGAGCCGGGCATAGACAGGCGGCGCCACCGCGGGACAAAGGGGGAGGGGACGGATACGACCGTCCCATTCTTCCCCTTGGATTCGTACGTAAAACGGCTGCATTTGCAACGCCCGGGAACGAACACCGCGTGTTTACCAGGCTCATGATGAGGAGGAACGCCAGAAGTCCATGTGGTGCACATTTACATTTAGTCGTTTTAGGTTAAGCTACAGGTTTAAGCCATTACAGTTAAGCCGCATTTAAGCCATTCAGGTTACGATTAAGAGCAGACGACCACCATTGCTTTTTGTTGGGCTGAACAATTACGCACGCAGCTCGTAACAGCACAATAACACTTATCAAAACACGGTGTGGACACAGCACCAAGATTGTATAACAGTGGTCTTCACAAAAATTGTCTTCTTCAGCTGAAGAAGACAATTTTTGTCGAAACACGTTCATCTGTCTGCTGTGTTGGTTTAAGTGTTAAAACAGAACCAAAAACTCACTGACCCCGACGTGATTTGAACACGCAACCTTCTGATCTGGAGTCAGACGCGCTACCGTTGCGCCACGGATTCCACGGTCATAGCAAATGGCATCGACAAAAATCTCTAGATTTGAACACTTCCTGCTCTTAGAACGTATGTACCTACAGACCATACAGCTTCAATCAGAACACTTTAATTTCAAGTTTTTTATATTTTTAGGGCTATCCAAGCCTTGCTTTCAGATAGCAGTACAAAGTTGCCAAATATCGTAAATTAGATTAGCCCGGCGCCGCCTGAAATCTTTGCGTACCAACTACCCCCTGGGGGTCCGATCGGACTCCCACAACTCCGCAACCGGGAGAGATGTGGAAAAATTGAAACGGTGCAGAAAGCGCCCTACCGTATTCGAATTTAGAGCCACGTTTGAACCATTTCCGCAAACCCGTGACGTCACAGAAGGTCGAAATAGGTCCAATGTAGGCCTACTTAGGGAATTCCTTATAACTCGGGAACCATTAGGCCTAGAACAAAGCCAAATTTAACAATGTGTTTTTCTACCCACAGATTCAAATTATATGCGGCATTGCAATGCAATGTTACATTGTGACCTTGAAGTGACTTGACCTTGAACTAAGGTCAGGTCAAGGTCATAATATGGTCTTACAGGGCCATGTCGAATGTTACTATGATACCCAATTTATTTCTGTATCTTGTTTTGTTACAAACTTATGAGCAAACAATAAAACCTTGGAATTTCGTGACCTCTACTGATCTTGTTATTAGCCGGACTTCAAAGTGGATGAGAGCGTGCCGATTTGTCCTTTCAAGTGCTTTCGAATGACGTTATTTCTTTAAGAAACCGAGTTACACCCTATTTTTGTGGGTCTCGTTTTAGAAGAAAGGAATATAATTACATGGGTTCAGAAATGACGCCATAACTCCCTGACGCTAAATGTTGGTTGCAAGTTTCCAAATTGATTGCAATATACCTACGTATCAAAGGGACGCAGGAGTATTTAAATCGGTTCGGAATCATTTGCGAAAAACTGAGGGGAGTCCGATTGGACACCCCAGGCGCCAAAGGTTAATATTTAGAGTTTCTAAAAGAGGATTCACGAGGAGATAGTTTATAATACGAGTCCTATTTTCCGAAGCGAAATACTCAGCTCTAAGCACTACAAAGCCTCCACACACATTTAACATCTTTCTGCACAGATACATAGACAGGCAGTAATTTGTTTTCTAAGAATACTGTTAAGGACATGATTTCAGGACGTGAACTTTATATCCACCATTCTTAGCTAATCAGCAAACAGAGCCGATGTATTCATTCCACCGACGCATGCACAGTGGCCGGGGAGTCGATTCTTCTTTCCCTCTACTCTGGGCCTAACTAGCGCGAGTGACCATCTCGGCGCTGTAAATGTAACAACACTGGGCACTTAGACTGACGTGGGCTTGAAGGCTGACGCCGCGCACGACTTTGGTACAACTGCCACCAAAGTCCATTGCCAAAGTAACGTAACTAGTTCAAGTGTGTTCAAGCACTAAGTGCGTTCGACTAATGCGTTCAAGCACTATCAATGGTGTAAGAAGGTCCAAAGTTGTGGGGTCAGTGGGCATTTTAATGTGAATTATTTCCACGCCAGCCACAGAGTTAATGTGTAAATATATAAAATACATAGTGGAAGATGCAGTGTGTTCATAGGCAGATCCAGGGGAAAGCGGGGCAGGTGCCGCCCATCGATCCACCAGGAGCCTGAGAGACTCCTTCAAACGTCACTCCCCGCCCCTCCCTTCCTACAAGAATACAAGTATCAACATTCCACGATGCAAGTGTGTGCCCCTTTGATAGGTCCCATCGTAAGAATGGGCGCCCCTAGCACCAATGGTGCCCTTCTAAACCATTATAGCGTCTCTTCCATCCAATTGCGTCCCCTTCGAACCCTTATGACAACCGGTGACCACAGTGTATTTCCATTGAAAATCATGGATCCGCCTACTACGCGTTTCCCGTTTATATATAATGTCCACAAGCACTACTATGGCCTACAAATGCTGAAATAGAAAATTAAATTTTCAGTAAAAAGAGCCATCACCCAAGCTAGTATCACAAATACAGACTTGAGCCTGTCGTTATAGACATATGCAATCACCCCATATGACATCACCGAGAGCTGGACACAATCATTATCACCACTTTGTCATTAGACGTAACTAAGAAGAGCAGCAAGCCACTTGCTGTACTCACCTCTGTGCAATATTCGTGCATGGGATGGCTCAGCTTGTGACTCTTGGAAACGCGGCCGGCGAAGAAGCACCGCTGGCACATGTCGAAGTTGAAACACTTGAGGCAGCGGTACCTGTTGGTGGAGAACACAACTGCTCTAGTGTTCAGCTTACACCGTCCGACGTGGTTTTTGACAATGGCAAATAAGTACTTGTGGTCACAGGATGATGTCTACACATTTAAGGTTACAACGAAGTTAACGAATAGCGTGATAATTCGGAACTTATTGGAGAGCTGCGTGAGGAGTTGAAACAATGCTTAACAAAACTCGGTCACTGGCTTGACGCCAGATCCATCTCATATCAGCTGTGCAGTATGGCTGTCTCATCATGATTCAAATATCTTATATTAGTTCTTAATACTGACGAACAGTAGCGTCCAAAATATCAAGAAATAATACATACTTCCATATATTTCTAAAAGCAAGGCCAAAAAATTTTCAAATGACCATCATAGTTCTTTTCAAATTGTTTTATCAAATTCATTGACCCAAACGGTACCAAAATAAGGAAACAAGCAAATGACAGGCTCATCTGGAGTAAAAACTCACAATGTTTTCTCTCGCTAATATTCCGCAGTGCCAAACTATACACCAAAGACAAGAGAGGCGCTGACCCGCAAAAGCCCCTTTTCCTCAACACAGTCCCAAACTGACTTAAGCCCGGTGCCGGATCTGTCCCTGCGCCACATGACTGACCTGTTCCTCTTATCGGCACACTGGCATGAAGTCTGTACAGGGTCACTCCCTGTGCGCTGTGACTAACCTGCAACTTTGCAACTGACCTGCAACTGACCTGCAACGGTAAACTGCCCTGAAGCCTGCAAAGGGTTTCATACTGATCTGAAGATTGTGAAGGAAAGTACACTTACCTAAAGTCAGTACAGGGTCTCTCTTGAGTACCTTGCCCCCTTTGCACTACCCTCTCTCCCTGTGAAGGCTCTCACACTGACCTGAAGCCTGCTAAGGCTCCCACACTCACCTGAAACCTATGAAGGCTCCCACACTAACCTGAAGCCTGTCAAGGCTCCAACACTAACCTGACGCCTGTGAAGGCTCCCACACTGACCTGAAGCCTGTGAAGGCTCCCTCCCTGACCTGACGCCTGTGAAGGCTCCCACACTGACCTGAAGCCTGTGAAGGCACTGTCCCTACACTGACCTGACGCCTGTGAAGGCTCCCTCCACTGACCTGAAGCCTGTGAAGGCTCTCACACTGACCTGAAGCCTGTTAAGGCCCCACACTGACCTGAAGCCTGTGAAGGGCCCCTCTCTGCAGACGTTGCAGCGGGCCTGGTGGACGGCGTGTTCGGCACCAGCTACCCGGTGCAGGACGGGCAGCCAGACCAGGCTCTGGGGCTCCTCCCTCAGCCACTCCAGAACCTGAGGACAAGCGACGTCTCAATGGCAATGGCAACGTCTTACAAAGGCGTGCCCTTGTTACAAACATATACCTCAACAGAGCTGTCCCGCTGTGACCCTGAACTGACCTGTTGTTCACCCAGTGTGGGCTGTGTCCCCGCCATGGTGGCGTCAGCCTCGGCCTCTTGAGCACTGAAGCAGCTGGTTACTGACGCCGGAACAGACGCTGCACTGAAGGCAGCTGCTTCTCCCAGCTGCGCAGGCAGTTGCAACAGCTGACGCAGCAGCTGCGACAGCTGACGCTCGTCCAGCCGACGCCGGCTGTCAGCTGACAGCTGGAATAGGTCTGGAACAGACGAGGTACTCATGCGTGACCGCAGGGCTCGGGGAACGGATGAGGATGAGGCTGACGACAGGCATGAAAGGCGCCGCAAAAGCATGGTAGCTGAGCTGGTCTTTATGGTACAGTAAGAAGATAAAACCAGTCATATTTCATGCATAAATATTGCTTATGAATTTATCGACAGTTGAAAACCCCCCTATCCTTACCATCACTAAAGAAACACAAGTTTTACTTGCAGGATATATTCCTAAGAAAGAGGGCCTAAACCGTGTCCTGGCTTCTACATAAAACACTTGCTAAAAAGGACAAATGCTGTTGGATCTAGCATTAGTTTGTTCTCTATCAATAATCTAGTTAGCATAGTTTATATACCACAATTAAATTCTAACGACAGCTAACAGCAGGGCGCATTACATATTGCATTTACTGTCCCACAAATGTGATGGAAACCGGGAACGCTTCGCATTGAGCTCCTCCTCACATCTGTATTTTTCCTCCAGTCTGGCCCGGCTGAGAGCGACGATGGCCACTTTGAAGGAGCTGGCCGGAATCTGCCCAGATCTGCCACTGAAACAAACCACACCACTCATCAGAACCGTCAGCTGACGCAAAACCGGGAGTTTTAGCTGATTGTTGACTTCCAGGCCGACTGGAGGTGATATTGCTATCGGAAAATTGGTCCTGGAACCCTTCTGTTATCAGCAGGCGTATGTAAGTTTGCAAAAGGTGTGCAACCTAAACATAAGGGCTTGAAAATGCCATGTAATGTAATAAATGACACAACTGAGCTCGCAGACAAAGTTAACTTGGTGCTGGTGCCGCCATTGTCTACGGGGAAAATTACAAAGTTGGGTAAAATTCTCATTGGTGAGTTGCACAATCAAACGTTCACTTCACTGTTGTCCTCCCAATCCTTCAACCCCTGGTCTTGGGGTTCATACTCATGTGCCGACATGGTAATGACTAGTTTTATTTGAATCAGAATATTTAACAGGATAGAGGTAGTATTCAAGCCATTTAACTCCACAGCCTGCAAAATATAGTTTTCAAATATCACGTCCGTCGCCCTTGGCACGTACCAGTCGAATACGCAGAGGAGCCAGCTGAGACACATGTCCATCTCGGTCACTCTCTCCCCAGGTGCAGGGTCTGCCGTCTCCTCTCCCTGTGCAGGCGTGGTGGCCGGCTCCAGACGCGTGTAGAGCACAGACAGAACAGAGACGATTTCGGCCACAGAGATGTCGCCACTGTCACTGAGGTGCACCGCCTCCGAGTCGAAGGTCTGTACAGCCTCTGACAGAGGGAGCCGGTGTAGCAGGAGGGCGCGCTGAACACGACGCAACTTCAGAGCGGTCCTGGTGGAAGGTCGATCAGTTAAGGGTGAGAGAGAAGGAGTTGGATGGAGAGGTTGAAATGAACTTGATTCAGAAACGATTCAAATTGATTCGGTGATTTAGGTGATTCAGAAACGAGAGAAAACAAAAATGATCCAGAGTTGACCACTGAAGCTTCATAGGTTTGTATCGTTTAATAGCATTCAACACTTTGAAAAAAAAACGTTTTGAATTACTTTTCAGACCCGAAGCATAACATAACATCTGGAAGGAAGCTATCTAAAACCAGATCGAATCAAGGATCACATTACTGCACCACTCACCTGCACCACTCCTCCTCCTACCTACAGACCAATCCGAACCAAGACGGCCCATTTGCTTAAAAGAGGACCACATCACAGCACCACTCACCTGTACGCTACTAGATCGACCCGAGGACCACATCACGGCATCATGCACCTGTAAGCCATCGGACCAATCCGAGGACAATATCACAGCACCACTCACCTATAAGCTGAGAACCGAACACCATCGAAGTCGGCCATGTCCTTCTTGATCGCGGCCAGACCTGGGTGATCCCACTGCGTCCTCCTCTCGCCGTGGTGCAGGTAGTAGGGCACCCCGTTCTCAGTGACAGCCCTCTCCCACGGGTGCTGGACGGCCCGGCGCAGGTCGGGGGCGCCGCGGCCGGGGTCAGAGGTCACGGCAGAGGTCAGTTGCCGCAGGCGAGAGTTCAGGGAGTCCAGTCGTTCCGAAAGCTCCGAACTCAGTGAGACGCTGATGAGATGGGCGAGGGTCAGAGTAGTGATCTCAGAATCACGCATGTGTCATACTGCGATGTCTGGCAGCCTTTAGTGTGCAAGGAGGGTGGAAGGGTATAGGGAACAGGGGTTTATCGATTCTATTGTACCGAGCTAGAATCGGTAAATCCTGCTTAACATTTAAGGAGAATGTGAAAATAATTCAATGCGGTAGATTAAACATGATATATATTTCTCAGAACAGCCTCACAGAGAGTTTCTCTATACTTCCTTCGTCAAGTTGGTAAAACAGTCAATGAAAAGTAAAAAAATCACCTGAATGAGTCGGTAAAAGCAAGGAATCACGCATAAGATCTCATATAAAACGGACACAGAGTAAAAACAGAACTTTTCCCAGCCCAGCCTTATTTACCAACAGCCCCGTTAAACCTTTGCTTTATGTAGGGCAGCACACTCGCTAAACCACTGTTTATGCATTCATGCACCCGTCTGCGCCCGGGCAGATCTACGCCGGAAAGCTGAGGGCACCTGTTGGCAGTCAAGCGCGCGGCCTGGTCGTTGATGTCATCCATGCTCCTCTCCAGCGCCTGCAGCCGGGTATCCGTGGCGTCACAGGTGACGTCACACTCGTTCTCCAGCTCCGAGAGCCGGTCAGAAGCGTCCCCCATGCTCTTCTCCAGCACCCGCATCTTCTGTTGGAGAGCAAAGATGTTGTGGAGGTCACGTGGCCTCTGTTGCAGACCGGTAGTCAAGGAATCAACAACATGTCCACGTTCACTTTTTAGGGCCACTCCCAACAGGCACACTTGTCCAATTACAGGAAGCATTGACTCGGGTGTTTAAGGATCCTCTCGACCGGGTCAGATGGGACAGACTGTGGTTTGATGAGGCGAGGATTGAACCCACGTTAGTCCTTGCCATCTCAATCTGGAGACCAGCAATGAAGCCACACCGCCCACCACCCGACCGCAAGTACGCATTATCCCTCACACCAAAGACCTGAATCGTCCACAATTGTAGGTATAAGACAAGACTTCCTTCTTTTGTACCCACCCATCGCACGACTGAAAGTTTTCTTCCGGGGATCACGAGAAGGTCTCTGGTTTAGATATCTAGAATTCTTAAAACTATTTCAAAACTTCTTTTAAAAGTGTTAAAACCAAGTCCAGTGCTCTTCGAGAACTATGCAAAGGCCATTGACTTATAAAAAACTGCCATACGGTTAATTACGAACAAAAAATAACTGCGGCACAAACATAACAAAAACATGGATAACCAATAGATCAACATACCAAACACTCAAGACCAAAAACACACGCCGCACCGATCACTTTAGTCGACTTCGCGCTTCTACATTGAACCAAGGAACATTCCTCGGCTTGAAACGAGGTAACACAGAGTGACACCCATTTCCCTTCAGGAAAATTTCGTATTTTAATGCAAACTCGCCCTAAAACATCATTGTTATCATTGTTTTTGACAGCATCTATTTGACGAGCTTCTCTCCCTGTCAGATATCTCATCAATGCCCCGTCAGCACTGCTTCCGACGCGGGACAACAACGCCCATGAACTCCGCTGACAAAAATGTGACATCTGGCGCCGACAGTGTTGTTCCAGCCTCCCACGAGACAAGACGCGCTGCCAAAGGCTCCCATGGGCGCAACCGGCCGTGCAAAGGGTGCAGGGGGAACTCTGTCTGTTTGACATAGCGGACATCTAACGACGGAGGTATGGCGGTCGGGGCGCAGTATATGCATGTCGCGGAGACTAATGCACGTCGAAGCGACTCGTGACTCAACTGCGATTCAGTGCACAGCGCAGACTAGAAGCTTCCACGAAGTTAGGCTTTCAGCACTGACTTGCTGGAGAAATAAATACAAATCACTGCGCCCATTCACGGGACGTTTCAGTTGAATGATGACCCTTTTAGCTTGTGACTTAGAGATTAAGATAATTCCGCCAGAGACTCATAAAAATCGATTAGGACAGATGCTCTTCATGCAGAATAAGGAAAATGCATACATTCATCATCCTTGACCAGCGTAAGAACTTTCTGGAAACATCAAAGACAAACCACATGTTCTGCACACCAGACCACGTCCTCCACCAACCTCAGTCAGCCAGATGGTGTCCACCTCCCGTTGTTGCGCTAATGGCCTGACCTCTTTCGCCCGAGGCCATGCCGGAGGCGGTGGACCGCGGTTGCCCTGGGGCGCCGTCCGACCTTGACCGCCGAGCAGCCGCCGGGGCAGCAATCGCGGCGACCACGTGACACCACGCCCTCCGGCGGTGAGGTCGGCGTACCCACAGACGGCGTCAGGGGGCGGCGGGGCGGGGGTGAGGGACAGGGTGGGGCT
Source organism: Lepas anatifera (assembly GCA_034440635.1). NCBI lineage: Eukaryota > Metazoa > Arthropoda > Thecostraca > Lepadidae > Lepas > Lepas anatifera. The sequence goes on from JAOTON010001035.1 coordinate 367,361, forward strand.
GGACGGGCGGCGGGGGAGGGAGCCGAGTCAGAGTCATAGCCGGGCTCGGAGACCAGTGAGAGGCTGGTGACCAGGGGAGGACGGGGAGGCGAGGACCAGGTGACCGGGCGGATGGACCGCGACGGCGGACTGACCCTGGACAGGTGGGACATCGACAGCAGGAGGCCGACAACGGGTCTAACTCAGGTCAAGGCTGGCAGCCTGTCGCTATTCGGCCAGCGCGGCTTCCGCTTCAAACTTCTTCAGATGAGCGCGTGCGTTGGATGTTCTTTCACAGATGAGCGCGTGTGTTGGAAGTTCTTTCACAGATAAGCACGTGTGTTGGATGTTCTTCCACAGCTGAACGCGTGTTTTGGATGTTCTTTCACAGGTGAGCGATTGTGTTGGATGTTCTTTCAGTCACACTTGTTCTAATACACTTTGACCTTTGAGTATTCCACACGAGCATGTCGCTCCCCGGACATCTACCTGTACCGGGCCTCACATGTACCACTCGACGCTCCTTTCCGCAACAACACACCTAGCGTCTCCATACACACAGCTAACGAAGAGTCCTCCTCATCACATTTTCATCTCCATCACACCGTTGCACAAATCACTTTCCAGCTGTTGATGCTGCAACGCTAACCCTGCACTCCAGCCCCGAGCTGGAGCTAAACACCGGTTCCTGGGCTATATAAATACGGTTCAGCAGAAGGCAGCGGTCCCTGTCCCACTGGTGCCGACACATGTCCTCAACTGAAATACTGCAGCACCGGGTTGGTGTACATTGGCGCACGGGTGCATCCAGCATGGCGAAAAGGCGGGGCAAGTGATAGCTTGAAGATCATCGCCTTAGGACTCCGCTAGGCCGCAATCATAAACTAACAAATGAGTCATGTGGTGGTAGTGCATGGTTTTGTGACACGTGTTCAGACTGCGTCCCTGTCTGAGAAGACCAGGGACACCTCCTGCTCATCTTAACTGTAACGATGCATGGAGATTAATGGTAACGGCTCACATCATCCGCCGGATACTGGGAATGTCAACTTTAGAGGAGGGTAGAACCGCCACAACTGTCACAAACAAAGTGTATTTCCAGTTAAAACAGGTTGCAGAGGAGCAGCTCCAAAAACATATTGGGAAATTGAACTACATGCGTTTTTTGCGGCAAAGCGGCCTCTTAAAAAGTCTCTGCCAGCGTAAAATAGGTTGACGGCTTATGCTCCCTAACCCCAGACCTGTGGTGCTTTGTATCTTTTGAATTTCCCAAAACTGCACACCAAACCTTCAGCATTCTAATAATCATTCAATGATCATTCAGTCCTTCATCACATCACTCAATCAATCATCATCCATTCATCCTTAAATCAATCAGCGGTCTAATCATCGTTCTTAGACACAAATATTTCCACACCAAGTGGCACACAATAAACACAGCAGGATCCTACTCCTTTCCCTCTCTCTGCTCCGACCAGAATGGCTTAACATTCATTCTACAGCAGCCACATGCAGTGGTGTGGAAACAGGGAACACTGAGAAACCACCGCCCCACTATTGTCTTTCAGCCCCCGGCCCTATTGCGTTGTAGGCAGAGCAAAACGTTACGTTTCTTGCATCCATGCCAGTGTTCTGGACTTCCCAATATCCAGAGGGGTGGGAGCATCGAACGAGTGCATATGCTACGTGTCGCCAGCGGCTAGGTACTGGAAAACCGTCTCTTGATCTAGCGTGACAGCCTCGAAAATCACAGCGGGAGGCTGTTTCACCAGCTTATTTCTGCGTTTGGGGCTTTTGAGGGTCACATGGTTATCTTTGTTAGCCAGGGAAAGACACACAAAAATGGTTTGAAAATTATCAGCATCGCACGGATGTGTCTTTTCTGTTGCCTGACAAAGGGAGTTACGCGGCCATCCGGACCTACTACAAGCATACTGAATAGTAAAATGACAATCTTCTCTTTAAAGTGAGTCAAAAGATCCCAGAAAACGTCCACTATTCCAAGACATTGACTTATGTGGACGAGATTCCAGCTCAGTCTCCTGCCCTGTTTCCCTTTAGATTCTCGTGTCTCTTTCTGATGCATTCACGTGGCGGGGACCGGTGGGCCCCAGCCATATCTTTTAAAGGTGTGCTAACATCCGCACAGATAATTCGGGAAGCATCGCTAGGTCAAGTCCCAGATCACCTAAGTCAACGTTCCAAGAGACCTGCAATGATTTAATGCCCTCCTCACAGCACCGTGGAACTAAGGGTTCTTCAAATCTGTCATAAGAAAAAAATGCCGTCATATTTTTCAGCATTTCTAAACTGATCGTTTAACTTTGAACCCTGTTTCAGAATGATATTTAACTACAACACGCAAACTCCCTGACCTCAAGATTAATCACCAGCCTCTCTCTCTCTCTCTCTCCTCCTCTCTCTCTCTCTCCCTCCCTCCCTCCCTCCCTCCCTCCCTCCCTCCCTCCCTCCCTCCCTCCCTCCCTCCCTCCCTCCCTCCCCCTCCCTCCCTCCTCTCTCTCTCTCTCTCTCTCTCTCTCTGTCGCTCTGCCTACGCGGTATTTTCCTCCGTTTGACAAGCTTCGTTCGTCTCTCACCAGGGTGTGACGGGGGTATAACTACCATAGAGGGCGCTACTGACACGTGCAAGAGAGGTATCCACCCTTGCCGTCAGGACTTGTTCCAGTTTCCTCTCCAGGTCCATCGCAACCTCATAATGCGTGAAGTACTACATTACCTAATATTACATTGAAAGAGGAGGAAGTTATGAGATAGCTAGAGAAAGCCATTTTCTATTCTAGAGGTAGCGAAAGCAAAGAATGCATGGTAATCATTTTTACATCCTCAGCGAAGCGACCAGAGTGCGCGCAGCCTAGGGACTGGGGCTACTCAGGGAGCGCATGAACACAACGACGGGGGAATGCTCGGCCGGAGGAAAACCCTCCTCTCTTTTCCCTCTGATCTATGTATGATTAAAGCTGCATATCAACGCTACAAATCACCACATTTTCGGAAAATGTTTGTACGTCTTCGGATGCCCCGCATTCATGAATATTTCTAACATGTTTTCCATGCACAGAGTGAACACGACAAAGGTTTCCATTTAGTGGTAACCTTGCGAGAAAGTCATGTCACCATAATCCTCTTCACATGCCCACCTTATGATAAGTGTGATTCTAAAGTTCTTGGGTGCAGTGAGACAGAGGTCTGCTCTGTTGAGACGTTGTGAGGTCGCTCCCGCTGTTTGTGCCATCAACCAGATGATACTGCTAAGGTTTGATCGAGCCCGTGCTACCATTAACATGGATGCTGGTTGGGTCAGGCCTTGGTTGGGTCATACTATTCTGTGTCAAATCGAACAAACCTACACTATTCGGGAAACAGCTGAACTATGTTGATCTATTGAGTGAGATATCAGTGAGAGAGAAATGTATCAAATTTGGAACCGGGATTGATTAGTGACGCGTTCATCAACAGCAGTTGAAATGCTTGACTAACTTTTCATTGGTATAAGCAGTGGTGCGGCCAGATAAGATGAGAGAGTTTCAGAGGTATGTGTGTATGGAAATCCGAAGTGGCCTGCTTTGGTTTCCCTGTCACGTCATCTTGACAAAAGCGGCGGGGTGGGGGTTTCCAATGTTTAACTTGTCTAAGTCAGAAAACCAACACATCTAAAACAAAACAGATTTTGGCTCCGACTAAGTTTGAATTTCATTCCAATTTGCCCCATAGCGATTTTGCAAAGAAAAAGTACGTGGCCGGGCTCTTTTGCATCCCTTCGGGTCGACGCCTCTACTCCACAGCTAAGATAATATCCGTCCATAATTCGGCGGAAAGCAATAATTGATGCATGAAAACTGAATCTGAATGAATGAATATGGTCAAACAGAAAACAAGTTTGGTGTGTTCTAATGGCTCCGCTAGCAGCATCACCGTCATCATCATCGACATCATCATCACTTCGCGTATCACGGAACGTCGACAAAAGTAGACATTTTGCACCCAAGGTAGCTCTGAGATGAAGTTTTACATTTTATAAAGAAAGTTTACCATCACTTTTGTGCGATTTCAACCCATTTGGTTCGTTTTTATTATTACTTTCATAACCTGGCATCAGTAGGTGAAGGCCATACTTGAGTGGACCCTGTTTGAACAAATCTGTACCTGCTAGCTGGTTGCACCCGTTGCCCTAACTGCCCTCCGTGGCCGTAATCGTTACTGTGCTTACCGTGAGGGCCGAGTCGACCCGACAGTGCAGTTCGACGGTGGTTCTGCGCAGCTTCTGCCACTTTAGCTGCAGTTTGGAGGCCTCCCGCGAAATCGACCTCCGGACGTCACGACCTCTCCCCAGCGAGGAGTACCCTGCGACGAGGCATAGGGTAGTTTCTTGATTACAGTGTATGATGCAGAGGAAAATAATTTGGAAAACAATGATTGATAAGGGCAAAGCGGTTCTTGTACCCGAGACATACACCATATGGCAACTTCGCAGCCAACAAAAGTTAGCGACCAACCAAGAGGGATGAATGGAGCACCATTAAATCATAATTCTTTGCAATCAAAGGCCCAAAGCCCATCTACAGCGATACGTGATTCTACTGGGTCAAGCTCTTTTGATCTCATTCCTGTTAGTAGCTTCTGAATAGTTCTACAAAGTGTACTTATGCACACAGAAAAACAACCGATAAATTTGCTTTGTTCCTACCAGTGATACATTTTTATCCTCAATGGCGATTCAATAAGCCTGGTATCAGCTGGAATTTACCATGAACGTACATATGTATGTACATGCATATACATACAACATACGTACCTGCTAGCGAACCGGTGGGACTTGAAGCGGCCGTGTCGGCGACCACAGATCGGGCCGTCTCCAGTTTAACCTGAACCAGCGACTCCCGCTCCTCCAGCTGCTCCAACAGCGACTGGGCCTCCTCCTGCAGAGAAGAATCAGAACCTTAACCACACGTGACTGGGCCTCCTCCTGGAGAGACGAACCAGAACCGTAACCACACGTGGCTGGGTTTCCTACTGGATAAACAAACCAGAACCGTAACCACACGTGACTGGGCCTCCTCCTGGAGAGACGAACCAGAACCGTAACCACATGTGAATGGGCCTCCTCCTGGAGAGACGAACCAGAACCGCAACCACACGTGAATGGGCCTCCTCCTGGAGAGACGAACCAGAACCGTAACCACCTGTGACTAGGCCTCATCCTGGGCAGATGAGCCAGAACCGTAACCACACGTGACTGGCCTCCTGGACAGACGAACCGGAACCGTAACCACCTGTGACTAGGCCTCATCCTGGGCAGATGAGCCAGAACCGTAACCACACGTGACTGGGCCTCCTCCTGGAGAGACGAACCAGAACCATAACCACACGTGACTGGGCCTCCTCCTGGAGAAACAAACGAGAACCATAACCACACGTGACTGGGCCTCCTCCTGGACAGTTGAACCAGAACAGCAAAACCAGCGTCTAGGTCTCCAGGAAAGGCGGACTAGAACTGATATAACAGTAAAACCCAGTAGCTACGGGCGGCGAGGACACCACGAACAGGGAAGACGACCAACCACCACAAGAAACCATGACATGGTGTAAAGCCTGTCCTTACCGAGCTACCACCTTATCAGCTCTTCGGGTGAAAGGTAGACCTATTTGAGAGGATATATAATCCCACCTTATCCCTTGGCTGATTGGATTGAATCAGCCGACGATTCAGGGTATGTCAGATGTGGGCTGGTATTTGTATTCCAATCTTTGTCGATTTAATAGTATTTTTCACCCGTATATGGCTTTTGGATTCATAATCATGATTTGAAGACAAATACACGCGAGTTGGCCTGAATTTATTGTGGATAGTTTTGGCTTCAAACCGAAATGGATGCCGGTTTTCGGGGCCATGACACGTTTTGATGGGGAGAAGGGTGGCTTAGCGGACAGCATCAAAATCTCCTACGCCACCGGTCCCGGGTTCAGTCCCGGCGGAGCCTATGAATAGGTCGATCTGATCCCGCAAATCCCTTCCAACTGAGTTAAAGTTCGCAACGCCGTATAACTTTGGCAGTTGGTGCGTCGGTAAATCCCAAAATTATTATACGCATTCGGATAGGGAGAATAGCAGCCACAGCACTTGGCAGAAATTACGCCCCTAAGCCCCAATGATGATGATTAGGGTAGGGAAGTGGACACCGTGTGAAATTTAGTAATCGGCGCGACCCTAAGCCCCAAAAAGTATGAAACAATAAGAGTGGGGGGATGAAAGGACCAGACATCTTTTTTATGCGTTCTCAAAGATACCCATGTCGACATCTCCGTTTACACACCATTTATCTTAGTGTTGCTGATTATAACTTAACACTGATTAAACAAATTATGGATTACAGATTACAGACTATTATGATTATGAAATGTAATGATATATTTTACTGATTATGTACTAGCACAGAAACACAGATTATGGCTTCAGGATCAGATGAGCTTTTCCGTTTGATTCTGTCACTGTTATTGGTGTGTCTTGCAGTGACAGGCCGTATGTTACCGGGGACGTCTCTCTGACCGGTAAAGCCTCTCATCATAACTTTCCCCGGCTATGCAGGCCCGGCCTGTTTGTTTGCACTGCATCCGCCGACCCTCGCCGATGATTTCATGGCATCACTGACCACACTTTGCAACGATAACAAACAAGCCGGGCGTGTAGCCTCTCTCCAGGGCCGGGAGTGAGGCCTCATCCCACAGGCCTGGAACTGTAGCCTCTCCCAGGGGCTAGCAGTGAAGCCTCTCCTCACGGGAACTTTTTTTCTCCATACAAATTGGGGATCATTTTTAGTCACCAGCCCTCCCCATGGTCCTCAGCCCTTCAGATTTTCATCCGCTGGGGACCAGTGCCCTTCTAGTCCCATATAGCTGAAGACCTGCTCCTTGTTTTGTAACTGCTATGGTGCCCTTTCAAGGTCAGTGTTGCCCCCGAACCCGATTTTTGTACAAAACAGGAAAACAGAAGTGTTCAATAACGAAAAAAGAGTGCCATAAAACTCTTAAAACGTACTCTTTTAAACCATCACAGTGTCCGTTGTCCTCCTTGGCCCCCCTGCAAAACTTTAGGGAAAAGCACTGCATCCCCCAGGGCCAACACTAAAATCAAGTTTTCAGCAGGACAAAGAGGCGTGATGTTCTGCACGTTTACTTTACACGTCGCTGATCCCGACTCGATTTTCGGGGGCGATTCCAGTGTAAATATCGTCTAGTCACAGAATACTTAGTTACAGGATTATGCAGCAGTGCACGGGAATTTAACGGCCACGGGACATTCTGCAAAATCCACTTTCAAAACGACCCAGGTACCGTCGCACTTCCGATAACGGGGGGGGAGCGAGAACTCACAACCCTTGATGACTGCGATTTGGCACCCGGTCCAATGCTCTCATCCATCATCGCGTCAATCTCGCCGTCATATCAATCAACACGGCTAACGGCGCTTCAGCCCACGCCCTGGTTAAGAAGTCGAGTCCGGCCCACGTCCGAACACGCTCCTGCTTTTGATGGTGGTTTGTTAAGCTGCGACAAAGTATATCTAACAGATGCAGACAGTAAAAAATGTAGTTTTAATATTAAAACAGACCAATTATACCATAATTTTCAGGTAAATAACATTCAATTTCAAGCGCCACGTCGTTTAAAGGGATTGTGATCAGTGACGGAGGAACGTCCAAATTTAATGAGGCACCATGTTTCCTTCTGTTAGAGGTAATCAAGTTTTCAAATTGATGTGCGATCTGGTAATCCTTGCGTCGCGATAAAGCTGTTCATTTAGGCTTTAAATGAGTACAGGTACAGATGAAGCATTCTTAGCGGAAAACGGTTGTTGTTAGGGCCCAAAGGAACACTGCTAAGTCTTTGGCTATTTTTTCTCGACATATCAAAAATATTTCACGATTGAAACTAGCAGATAAAGCAAGCCATACGCACATATAATGGACAAAGCTTTGAGAGAAATGAAATGTCGATCAAAATTTTTCTCAGCTTACCCTATCGCATGGCTAGCTCATTTTAAATCCAATTATGAAAGGGTCACATTTCATTTGGCGGTTGGCACCAAAATAATTAACCGCAAAATCACATACACTTTATTTGCGATAGTTGAGCTGGAAAAGCACAAACCAAGGCCAGATGTCCATTTATAGCCATCACGGTGGTATCTGCAATACATCTGCATTTTTATACATCACTATGCACATGATTCGTGGACGATGAAGTCTTGAGAAGCGGGAATTGCGTCACTCAACAAGCTTCTCAGCCTCTGCCGCAAAGGGAGCCAAAAACCTGGGGAAGGGACAACGGGAGATGGAGGGAGCCCGGGTACGTTCCTTCGTCTGCGGTCCGTCATAAGTGTTTTAGCTCGAACGGAAACCACAGTAGACGTATACATAACACAAGAGGCCAAATGAGGCAATGAGACTATAATGAGGTAAAGTTCGGTGCAATTGTTTAGCTCTTATGGTTTCAGAACTGAACACTGAAAATAAATACATCTCTATATTTATTCACATGTCTTTCTCTATGTTTTCTTTGATCACCATCAGCAAATAATGCGTGGTTTCATTTGTGGAACTCTTGCTGGATTTTTGCAAGAACTTAAACGGGGCTGCTATTTTTTCTGTCGGGGTCCAAGACGCACTAGTACATCCACCCCTATGTCAGTTCCTGTGACCTCTAGCCCACTGACCTGCTGTTGCTGCAGGGAGGGGAGGTCGGCCTGAAGCGGTCGCAGCAGCGACAGTTCTGTCTCCTTCCGCACCGTCCACTCCTGCAGCTCCTGCAGCGCCAGCAGGAGCTGCGCCAGCTCCTCAGCATCCACCGCCGCAGGAGCCGCCGCAGGAGTCGCCGCAGGAGTCGCCCCAGGAGCCGCGGCCGGAGTCGCAGGAGCCGCCACTCTGAAGGTTGACAGTTCCAACTGCACGCCTCCACTGCAAGGACAGGAGCGGTGTTAGGGGCGTCCTTCTTCGCTAGGACCGTCCTAAGAAGTGACAGGTTAAAAAGAACAATATTTTCATTCAGTCTGTTCATCGGCTCATATGGCATGACTGTTGGATCATCACCACCATGTTTTATGTTTTAGGTCACGTTGACTTTTATGGTCATTTTGCGCCCATACAACGAGCCCAGGACAAAATTACGAATAAACGAGGAGCAGACACCAGTTCAGCTGTGTAGCTTCGTCATTAATACTGCAAAAGAGTACAAAAAAGCAGAGGGCAACAGCTGAGAGGCGGATAATCTTACCAGACAGAATGATAACCACTTCCCCACGCCCGGTGGTGTCTTATTTCCTAAGAAGAAAAATTAGGGAGGTTTTCCACACAAATTTGGGCCACCTAGCTAGGGCTATTCCCAGCCCCTTTGTTAAGCGCCACCATTTTCTCTTTGTTGCATTGGGTTAAAATTCAATGGCAGAAGTGCAGAAACTTGCCAACTCGGCTACTGGAGCTTGTGACAAATTTACGAAAATCGAGGTGCATAATTGTGACAAAATAGCGATCCTGACTATATGGTTCAAAACCAAACCACATATTTTCGAAATACAGGAAGTAGCGTGTAGCAAATATTTTAATTTAGCAGCTCTGTTTTTAATTGCACAGCGTACCATTAGTGACACAATATTGGTACTGTTTTCAGTTTCTACTAAAACGAGGGACCCCGCTGCAGAAAACCCGCAAACCACCGTCACAGTTGCCAGATTTTAACATGCAGCCCAATGGTGCCGCTTGTTAGTAGTTTGCAGAAAGTTGTCGCTTAGATACCCGAAATGTGATAGTCAATTGTTTTCGAGAAATACACGATTGTGGGCATATTTAAGGCCTTAACGATAACGCAGATACTTTATCAAGTACTTCTCTGTCCATTTTTTTCAGGTTAAATCATATTTACAGTTTGAGTGTGTTCGATTTATTGGCCCCTATTTCTTCGAATTTAGTATTAAGTACGCCTAAAAGTTACTAAGAAAAGTACTAAATGAATGAAAAATATAAACATAGCTGGGCAGCAATTCTACTTAAACTGCGCAACAGCGACAAGACAAGTTCGGAATTTTTATGTGATGTAGAGCCTGCCAAAAAATTCAAACAGGTGGGAAGCCACTTATTTTGAGGGCATATTTATTAGGTGTATCTGAGATAAGTGCAGGCTAAAACTAGCTAGAATAAATATTGCTGCCCATGGCTAATCCAAGATGAATGTAGGCTACTGTTAGACTGATGCACTTTCATATATCAAACTTGGTTTTTCATTCCTTGGCTTGCTTGTGCCTTAGCTTATTTGTGCCCTAGATTGGTTAGATCGATTTGGAGCTGGAGGAAGTTGGGAGAGTTGGCGCTAGCAACAGGCTGGCAACAACAGGGATTCAGGTGAGATTTCATGATCAAATTATCATATCAATATTTTACAGATAGGAAATGTGTGCCAATGCAGTCCTCCACAAAGTGTTAACACCCACACTGGAGAGGGGCCTGGCAGTGGCACTAACGTGCACTGGAGGGGGGCCTAGTAGACTTCCTTCTCATCTGAGAAAATCACAGCAAATCTCAGAAAGAAAAAGACTTCGAAAAACTCTGGTTGAGGGTGTGTTGCTTACTTCCAGTGGTAGTAAGCAACACACAGGACCTGAACTGCATGGAGTTAAAGCAGGATTTTGACTACACTGGATCTTTCTTTGGTATGTGAATTCCAATACCTCTGTAACTATTAGGCCAATAGACATAATTTTACATCTATGCAGGCTAGTTGCCTCAGAGTTTTTACTGCAAGAAAAAAAGACCAGGCAGGTAATAATCAAGGGATGGAGGCAAATTTTAAGCATTTGATATATTTATAAAAATGGTACCTAAGGTACACTTTACCAAAATGTTTTAGGTAGATCCGAATCCTATGTTAACATTGACATTTTTGTCCCTTTTGTTGATATGTGAGATAGAAGTTTAGTGGGGGGGAGGCTGTGATTAGGTTTCCCAATTGTGTGTACATTCCCATTAATAGATATGTTCCAAATAATAATTATTTTCATGATAATTGCTACATTTAATCATGGTGAAATGTACCATAATTGGAAACACTCCTTCCAAAAATGGAAACTTCTTCAAAAAGGGAAACACATGTCATTGAGGGAAACTGCGGTCAGAGTTGCCAATAATAGTTATGATCCCAATACTGGAAACAATGATCCATAATTGGAAATTTTACTTCCAAAAACCAAAACATGATCTAAAAATGAAAACACAGTTTACTACTTTCATACTATAATGGTTTGGTGCTTGAACCTTGTCTGCTGCAAAAAGTAAGAGACAGGTAGAGGACATTCAGCATATTGGAAATAATATTCAAGCATACAATTATAATTTCCAGCTCTGTGTGACAGAGGAGGCATACGTCGCATCGAGTTTGTGACAGCCAGCACACTTTCTGCACCTCTGTTCAATGAGGCTAGAGTCTAGACACCAGAATCCAATACAGGGTGACTTATGGTTACGCCTGTCTAAGTCGGCAGCATAAGTTAGGATTGGGATAAGGTCACGTATGTGCCATGAATCCATATTAAGCTTACTGACATGGTCTGGGAAAGTTCAGGTGAGGTGGCATGTGAGATAATTTGTCATTGTTAGGCTTTAACGACGTCTCCACCTCTCACCCTGTTGAAAGGGTTTTAGGAGATCAGATCAACTTATTTGGATGCTCCGCCGGGACTTGAACCCGGGACCTGTAACGCAGAAGACAGGTGCTCGTCCACTGAGTCATGCATCCCTCAATCGAGTATAGGATTCGATTCAAGCTACACGCTTAAAAGTTAGGAAATATGCCAGATGATGCGAATTTGTGGGAAATGTGTTGTTTTATATTCCTATTTACAATACTTATAGCCTTTGGCGGAATGCGGGAAGTATTCCAGCGGCTCAATCGTAAGTGTTGCCAGACAAAGCCCGGAAAACGTTCGACTCCAAAAGACACAGACGCATTAATCGTGAAAAATGGCCTGAGATATCTGAACAAAAATTAAGGACCCAGCCATCCAAAGAAAAGAAAATTCTGTCTTCCAAACTCATCTAATCATCAATTATACCCCAAAAGTTTCGAAACAATTATTAGGGAAGATGTGTGCAAAATGTCTGGACATTTTGAGATCACTTTGAATTTATCTGATACGAGAGCGAGAACCCGCTGCCAAAGACGTTAATCACGTGAGAATATATTTAACTTCTCCCCCCCCCACTTCCCTTCTCTTTCAACTCTCGGATCAATGCATGGATTAAACAGTGACTGGTATCGACGCGCCAAAAACCTCACGACACTTCAGGTTCAGGTCCGGCCTCAGTATTCCTGGCTCACCCCTTTGCCTTTGCTCTTAGCGGAGGAACATAAGTCAGACTTATTGGGCAACAGTGGGGGTCGTATGTTGGAAAGGACTCCGCCCTCGGTGATGGTTCGTTTTTCGCGACAGGGGTGGACGTGTTTCGTGTCTGAAATTTAAAATACTCCTGTTCTATTCAAATCAACAATGATACCATACGGTGAGGATCACCTTTGGCTACATTATGTACTAATTTTTATTCGCCTCGACCGTCTCTGGTGAAGCTAGAAGAAGATAAAATAAGAAGTAAGTCTTTTTGGCTACTTCCTCGTTTCTCGCTGATCTTTCTCCTTGATTTTTGTTGCGTTTACTGTTTTTAGAGCTCCTTCAGAAAAAAGCTTCTGCGGTGGGATATTGAAATATTTCAGGATGGCTATTTTAGAGACAATAAAAGTTTTGTGGAGAACATAGCACCGGAGATTAAGAAAATAAAAATATGCAACAATTGAAATCAGTGAAGCAAGATCAACGATGTCCGAAAGATGGAGCACAAACAACGAATTTATCGACCGAAGACGAAATAAAAACGAAGCCGAAGAATCAATTTTCATCCTCTATTATTAGTTTAATGTTGAGTGTGTGTGTTTGTGTGTGTGTTTTTACCGGTACCTGATCCTTATCCTTTCCTCTCTCCTGGAGGCTGTGGCGCATGCGCCTGTGGCTGCGCCCCTCCGGTGATCCTCCTCTTGATCCTCCTTTTCTCTCCTTACCATCTCTTTGTTTATATCACTTTACTATGCGACGACACTTTAAAGCCACCCCATTTGTGGGGTAAATACTGAATGCATGATACATGGTCACTCCTGGCTGCAGCATGTTCAGCTCTCCTTTGTTGCAGATGACCAGCTGTAGGTACTGAGGGATGATCCCTTCATGTTTAGGAGTAAAGCAATTATACTATTCCCTGTCCCACACAAGTTTTCCGTCGACAGTATAGTGGTGTGTAGTCTCGCTGGCTTTGTGATATATAATCACTAGACAAAACAGTGTTGCTCTTTTTCAGCACGGTTGATATCTTAATCGCCGTCCGCAACATTGCTAAGTTCTCTGCAGGAAGGTGCTAAAGGCTTTCTAGCATTTTATAGCTTATTGGTGTCATCTAAATGAATCCATTGCATTAATTTTCAAGAAGAGAATGTATATATTAAGATTTCACGTTTCTTGAGCGTCCTTTCAATCGTTATCGTGTTCAAAGTCCAACTGGTCGTTGCGAACATGAATTTATGCAATTTCTATCATTTTCTTGCCAATGCCGTTTCAGATTACCTTTTGATCATTTAGATAGATAAGTCGTTGAGTGCATGCATATACGCAATTTCATATTTTTCTTGCCAATGTCGTTGTAGACCATTTATCATAGCCACGTGGCTAGAAATATATGACCACAAAACAATTCGACTACCTTATCACTAAAACTGGTTTGATAATTGTTTCGGTTAGCATATTTGCATTTTCTCGTCATCAAAAATAAATTGAACTACCTCTAGATGGGATACGAGCTCAGCCCACAGGTCTAGTTCCTCTGCAGGAGCTCCAGGTACGCCCGCCGGCTCGGCGCTTCCAGAGAAAATATATTCACCAGATGTGAAGTGTTGCTCCAGCACGGAGAACGTGACCGGTGTTAGCTTAGCGTGAGCACCTGCCTCAAGAGTTACCAAGGGAGGGTCTCGGCCGATAGCTCGGTATCTTATAATGCCAGTAAACAACACGGGGAAGCTTTCTGCAGGACAGTTTCGAGAAAGCAGGCTCGATTTACTTCAAATATAGATCCAGGGTGAATAGTTGGTACCAATCAAACGCCAGGGAAGTGGATTTCACACAATAATTTGGACGCCACAATTTAAAACAAAGTTTTTTGTCATGACATGCTATTTTTATCCCTCACATACATCTAAAGTGCTAGATAGAACCAATATAAAGTTCTGAGAATGAAAAAGACGGATATTTGATGGATATATCAATATCAACTCAAGCTTTAATAGGGGGAGGGGGTACACCGGCACTCCCAATGATATAGAAATCTAAACCTCTCCAAACACCATAAAGAACTCAACCATTTTTGCATTTTCTGAGCAGCAAACGTCTGGAACAAAGTTACAGCTTTCAGCCTTTATTTGTCGTGCCAAGCAGACAGGTAAGCTTCTACAGCATCATTAATATCCCTCTTCCAAGAAAATGTTACATGAGGACCCCACGTCATCATTTAGTTTTACTGGCTGGGTAAGTAAAGCTAGAATAAATTATACTGGGGTAGTTCAATGCCACTTGGGAAAAATCCCGCATGAAAATGGTTCATAAAGTTGCGGGGAAGGCAGATACATTTACTTGTTTAAGATGAGGAATAATAATGATAACTAAAGACGTTTCGGGCTGGCAATAACAATTACAGTAAAACATCGCAGCATGGACCCCCTGGAGAAAATGTAGACATTTAGGATACCTAACCTAATATACTCGCATAACACCCATTTATGCTGATGTTTGGTCAAGATTTTCTCTTTGAAGCATAAACCTACAACAAAAACACATAGCATCCCCGTTTAGGCCTGCAGTTCAAGCCGGTACCCTTCAGTCTGAGTTGTTTGAGCACGGCATTGCAGCGCCATTGTCGGCCCCCCTCCGGGCGATTGCCACTGAATGGTTGCTTGGCACAATTCTGGGCGCACTAACTCCCCGCCAAACAGTAAACTACAGCCCATGAAAGGCTCACGGCGCCCGCCGACGCCGGTTACGTATGTACCAGACTTGTAATAACCGTCGACTAGTGCCCACCATTGTCGACGTGTATCGGAGCCGCCAACGCTGCATTTACTTTGTGCAATGGAAGTAGAGCAAACTGAATGAGGGAGCTGCCAGTCGTAGTGATTCGACTTTTCTGCAGGTAAAGCAAGATTTCCACCACACAATGGCGAACGCGATATATGTAAGCCAGGGGCATAATCCGTCAATGATTAAAAAAGGTTCTCACGTTGTTAGTGTTTCCCAGTTTATTCCATGTAAAAAACGATATCAAGGCTATTTCATTTAATCATCCCTAAGATGCATTCACATGTATTGTCACCTAATCCCACCTATCCTCACATTGTTGTCATGTTTAAGCGGACGGGTCTGACAAGAGACTTCACCACAGACATTGATACGCAAGTTACGCAAGAACTGGTTTAGATAAAAGCCTACCAGTGTAAAATTAACCAACTGGGTTGAGAGGTGCTAGTTTTTATTATTCACTAGAGCACAATGAGCACCTGTATTTGATATCGGGCCACTAGAACGGCTCTTGATTAAACGTTGTTAACTCGATAACCAGGATTGACGAGCTAGTTACGGCTTCAGGGCTATCAGGCCACTACGGCTTGACAGCTCTGAAATTGAATCGCATTATGGTCCAATTAGAGAACCATAACGCAGCCATAAGATGGCGAAGCCAGGGCCGTTGACAAAAAGATTTAAACCAGTAGAAGAAACCTTTTCAGCGGCAGTGTTTCAACCTCGGCCATTGCGTAATCCTCGACATCGATTACTGTGGTCCATTACGGAATCGACTCAATGAATTCCAGGTCTCGGCTCACGTAATGATCAATAATTTCTCTTGTCAATTTCATTCATGAAGAATCTGAGGAAGGGACATGCCCGAGTACCTAATCATTGTGTTTTTTTCTGTATTCTGCATCCAGGATTCAAGAAAATAGGCCATTTAACAACTTTTAT
This sequence comes from Lepas anatifera, assembly GCA_034440635.1. NCBI lineage: Eukaryota > Metazoa > Arthropoda > Thecostraca > Lepadidae > Lepas > Lepas anatifera. The sequence goes on from JAOTON010001035.1 coordinate 383,451, forward strand.
ATGTATAATCATGCTCCTCGGTGCAGCGCTCCGAAATATTTATTCATTAAAAACACTGAAAGCTAAAGAAAGATGAACTTCAAAGTCACAAGTTTTGTTCCAATGTTATATTCAGCTTATGTTTGAGACAACAAATTGTGTGAAAACACCCTAACAAACACCTATACGTGGCTTTATTATTTGACGTAATATTACTTTTACTCCTGCATACATATTTCAGTCAACAGTCACAAAAATAGTTATCACCTCAAATCTCAGTGACCATATCACTACAAAACGTCCACGAGAATTACATACCTTCAGTTTAACTACAGCTCACGTTCTTTGGCTTTGGTGTCGATGTCTTTGGGTTGCTGTAGGACGTCAATCTAAGACAATGAATTATTCAGGAGTCGAAAATCAAGAATTCCACGTACGGCGGCGTCCCAATACTTGGCTCACGCAACTTCTGAGTCACACTGCCTGCCTCAGCACGCAGCCCTTGTGTTCCACACCATCTGCCTCAGCACGCAGCCCGTGTGTGTGCCTGCCACTGTCTGCCTCAGCACACAGTCTTTTTGTGTCTCACGCTGTCCGCCTCAGCACACAGTCTTTTTGTGTCTTACGGTGTCTGCCTCAGCACACAGCCCTTGTGTGTCTCACACTGTCTGCCTCAGCACACAGCCCGTGTGTCTCACACTGTCTGCCTCAGCACACAGCCCTTTGTGTGTCTCACACTGTCTGCCTCAGCACACAGTCCTGTGTGTGTGTGACACTGTCTGCCTCAGCACACAGCCCGTGTGTGTGTGACACTGTCTGCCTCAGCACACAGCCCGTGTGTGTGTGACACTGTCTGCCTCAGCACACAGCCCGTGTGTGTGTGACACTGTCTGCCTCAGCACACAGCCCGTGTGTGTGTGACACTGTCTGCCTCAGCACACAGCCCGTGTGTGTGTGACACTGTCTGCCTCAGCACACAGCCCGTGTGTGTGTGACACTGTCTGCCTCAGCACACAGCCCGTGTGTGTGTGACACTGTCTGCCTCAGCACACAGCCCGTGTGTGTGTGACACTGTCTGCCTCAGCACACAGCCCGTGTGTGTGTGACACTGTCTGCCTCAGCACACAGCCCGTGTGTGTCTCACACTGTCTGCCTCAGCACACAGTTCTTGTGTGTGTGTGTGTGACACTGTCTGTCTCAGCACACACAGCCCGTGTGTCACACACTGTGTGACAGCTCAGTGGCGGGAATCTACCACAACCTTTCTCTGTTTGAACATCTCCGACAGTCTCACGATTCAAATGTTCCGGCGGTCTCAGTGCGGTTTGTGGGCGAACCCAGAACCGGTCGCTTTGCAGCCGCCGACCTTGCAGCGGTCTGTCAGAGCTAATCAGGATGCTGGTAGTGGGGGAGCAGCCAGCCCTCTGCAATTTACACGACCAACACGCATTAGGCACGCACAGCTCCATTAGAGGAGGAGGAAACGCAGGCGCGTTCCGGCGCACCGGATATCAGTGTGCGGTTCCAGAACGATGCAAGAAGTGAAGCAAACTATCATCGGGGTCGCGACATGGTTATAGAGCACATCCAGTAACGAATAATATACGTTTTCTGACTGTGAGCAGAGGGGAGTGGAGTAAATAATATTTTGAGTTGAAGCCTAGTGCCTTCAGGTGGTAATACTAGTCACACTGGTATAGTACACGAGCTCGGCCACCCAGCCAAGCCTCTGCATTCAAAACAGGCGTGCGGTCCAACGTGCCTTAAAATCCACCCGAGCGCTAAATCGTGACAGCCAATAAACATTATCCAGAAACCACTGATGATAAGTGGACGATAGCCCACCAAGTCGATTCTCATGACTGACAGCCAACTCATGAAGACCTTGCCTGGCGGGAGCCGCGGTAACAACCACAGCCGGCACGTTCAATGAGCTCCGCCGTAAATCCTGCATTAGCCCTAGCCTCCGGCACGGCAAACGGCAGCCCCACACGGCATCTCTGAACGGACTGGCCTCACGAACCGCCCCAGGGCACACTAGGCACGCCCGCCGGGCACGGGACTGAAGATACCCACACAGAGGACATGGGAGGTGCCGGGTGGGTTGGACACGCTCGGAGTCAACAGGCAGCCAGGATGGAACGGGGTGTGGAGGGAAGGGTCCGTGGAAGGTGTGCTCTCGAAAACTCCTGAAAGGTTTGAGTTGTGAGGGAATGGGTTCATGCATAATGATAGCTGTGATTATAGATAAACGCAAGGGCGTCCATAATGCAATGGAATGGACCTTCAGGGACCAAGGGTGCGGGCAAGCATAGGCAGATATAGGATTATATCTATCAACAACATGTAGAAAACGTTTGAAGGGAAAGGTGGAAAACGTCACGTTTAACATAATGGATCTGTTTGAAAGTGGAAAACAGTGCAATTTGGTAGTGACTGGTATGCCTTGATGTAAAGAAGAACTCAAATCGTGGAAAAGGCACTTGCCTTCTCGGAAGACAAAGAAACCCACTTACTCGACTGAATGAACGGGTAATCATTGACTGGACTTTGCGAAGACTCTAAAATACACCACAGGGTACAGGGAATCACATATTTAGGGAGCATGAACAAGGAAGTGTCACTATAAGACAAGTGACTACAGAAAGAGTTCAAAGCAAGCTATTAAAGAATCAAGAAAGGCACAAGGAGACATTGCCCATTGAACAGCAGCTGCAGCTGCTGGCTTTGTGTAAATGCCGATAAAATGCATATCTAGCCTCATGGACTGAGCTTGTGTAGGAACTTCCTCCACAACTTCCTACTAGGAAGTGTGGACGACAAGTTTGTTTAGAGCTCGTGTACTTTGTATACTTTAAACGATTAAAACCAAAGTATAATGCAGAAATAAATCATAAGCAAAGCAAATAAATCACTAGCAAACAAGAGGTCCACAAAACATATGTACCCAAACATGGTGTTGATGCACGCAGCACTAGTCAGCTGATCCCATAAAGCAAGGCTAAAACAAGTTGGGAAATACCAGTTTCACGACATCAGTGTACTTATCTATAGCCTCAAAGCGTGCCTGGTTTCACCGGAGTGGACAATCACCTGTATTAAAAAAGAGAATCCAAGCCATCACCGCAAAATCTCCCTCAGAGACAGCAGGAAGCTGGCATGTAGCGCGCCAGCTTTGCATGTGTGGCGGGAGCTCGCATGTAGAGAGTGCCGGTGCAGACGTGCATGATGTATAGGAGATGCCATGAGCCGACGGCGTCACTCTTATACGGCGTGACGGGCCGTGGCAACACGCTGCATATAAACTGCCGCGAAAGCGGGCGCGCTGCTGGCGGCGCTTGGGCAGGGTTTATGACCGATGCCCTGGGGCGGTACTAGCTCGCCAGATGGCTGACGAGCGGAGGATTAGAAGCAGCGGCGTGGTCGGATCGGTGGTGGTCTTGGACGACCGCCCATCTGTGCTCCTCACTAGTGCATCAATTCAGGACCTAAGCAGTATTCATTACTACCATCCCTCCGTATAGATAATTAGGAAGTGTTTATGTTGGAGTGGTGCTTCCTTCATATGCCAGATAGACAGAATAGTCCAGATTCTGCATATACCGTTTTTTGTCGGCAAGATAACATTTTAATTTCCTGACTCATACGAAGCAGCCAAGACTGCAAAGCTGGGCATTTAAATGATTGCCCTTACATAAACACATGCCTGTATCTCCGATAGTCATCTAAATGAGACCGGGGCCGATTGCGCGGTGGCGCCACAGCTGATTTCTCAGCGCGGCTGCTGAGACCAGCAGACGCTGAGATCTGAACATCGATAAACAAAGCAGCGTTCACAGATAGGAAGCACTCGGCTGGAGATGCCGAAAAACAGTCACACGCTTAGAACCGCTGCATCACGCTACCCAGGGATGGAAAAACAATAATTCAGCGCAGTGAAACAGTCTGTCTGAAGAATGTTTATACTATAATGCCCATGGAATTTTTTTCCACTGCGAAAGATACTGAGTTTCCCGTCCGCAGACGGAGGTTTACTCAGGCAACAGGCCTACCTCTCACCCCAGGACTGCGGGGAAGGTGGAACGGGACAGAAGTAGTGGGATGGAACGATATGGAATGGGATGGGACTACTGTTTCCATTTTTATCCCGAACTATATGGAATCGGCCAGTTATTACCAGAATATGTTCCGGAAAAGAGAAAAAGGATCGGGCGGAACAAAATTTCACACCACTTTTCCACTGCTAGATTGGTCTTGAAAATTTATAATGGGACAAAATTAGATGGATACTAAAATCTTGATAGTGGCAAACTCTATCTCACACGCGTGGAAGGCGCGACAAACCAAACCAGCAGCTATAAAAAGGCGGCCGCACCAGCCTTCCCGGAGTAGAGTCTGTCAAGGATTGGATATTAATGGATATCCAAACGAATATTCAAACTACCAATGGTGGATCAGATTGTCCAGAGAATACGTATGGTTTCGAATTTGGACAATAATTTTGGTTCCCACCTTTGCTAATTCAATCATATTTTTCGGCTCTTAATTGAGTTAGAATAGAAAATCATGGCCTGCTAAGATATTTGTCCAGCATCTGTCGGGGAATCTCCGGATATGGATTAGATTGGATCTTCATTTCCTCAGCCTCGAAGTCCTCTACCACGGAGCCCTCCCCGAGCGGGGCCTCTGCGGAGCCATCTGACAAGGCGGCCGTTTTGTTTATAAACATCCGAACTAACCACCGGACACCAGCACCGCCCTGCGCAGATCGCATCTTCTCCACGGCGCCCTTGGGCCGGGTTGTTTAGCCGCTGCCCCTCCTACCCTGCTGGGATGATCTGCAGATTAGCAACCGGTACAGCGGCCGTTACTAACGTGCACGATCTGCCGTGAAACCGGGCATGTAAAATTCAAACAGGAACGCGTCACGGACTGTACATCCAAATGGAGACACAAACTAATGACGAATTATATGGGTGGAACGAAAAAAGGACAAACCCAAGGCCCGATACCATACTAGATTCCCTATCTCTTCCAACTTCTCTTGTATTATTTTAACAAAGCTTCTTGACAATACTCAAGAATAGTTTGCTAGCATAGGTGGGCATCCGGCAAATAAGGTCCGCTAACCGCTAAACCACAGCCGATTGACGGAATTATTAATGTGTGGAGTAGTGATTAGTGCAGTGCCAAAACCGTAGAGACTCCAACCGCTAATTATCATTGCGTCTACTCTTATTTCTTTCAAATACTTAGAGAGTATCTCTCTTAGAGTCTTACTTGCTTAGAGTCTTTCTCAAATACTGGGCAATTGACAGTATTTTATGCTGTCGCATTCGCCAAGCCCGCATTCGGCAGCGTCACAACCATGAGCCCGAGTGAAGAGGTGGATGTACCACAACTCAATCGCTTATCGAAGATTATCGGAGACTGAATGGTTATTGGTTGTGACAGAAATTCAGCATTCTATTGTTGTTAATCAGCTAATTTACAGCCTCCTTGAGCTTTAATGTGGGGTCTTGTCGCAGTACATAGTTGGGTCAAAACATGGGTGCAAAGGATGCAGTGGTCACCATCACAGGAGGAAAAGAAAGTGTAGAAGGCACTGGTAAACGTCCTATGTTTGCGTGTTGATTCTTTGAATATAAAACCTAAACTCTGGTCTTTCGCGAATTAAAGAAAAATATGAGAAAACCTGGGCAGACAAACTTTGTAGCGTTAGCGGGCCAACAAACCAAACTGGCTGTATAGAGCATTAACAATCAGAGGATTACCGAAAAATAATCCGGTACCAGGCCTGCTAATTGTCTATATTTACATCGATAATTCATATCTTGATATCTACACAGACCAGTTATTTGCAAGTATCTGTGGTGTTTATTAAACCACATACAGCTATCAATACATGTTTAAACAAGCTTCATGCATACCAGGCGTTCTTACATATATTGGGCTTGGGGTTATAGTTCTGGTTTATAAATAGATTCGATCGGATCGCCCCGGGGAACTTTTGGAGCGTCCGTATTTGAACTGGATTTACGGCCATGCCATTCTCTACTAGGCACATGCAGTTTGAACGAGGTGCAACTGACACGTGATTGATATATCACTTCAAACAGGCGTGTCGATCTCTCGAGTAGCGCCTATGGGAGGCGCGAAGAAAGGGGGAGGGGTAGGCACCAACCCTACTGCACGTGCAGAGGTGCAGGATGAGGCGAGAGAGAGAGAGAGAGAGAGAGAGAGAGAGAGAGAGAGAGAGAGAGAGAGAGAGAGAGAGAGAGAGAGAGAGAAAGAGAGAGAGAGAGAGAGAGAGAGAGAGAGAGAGAGAAAGAGAGAGAGAGAGAGAAAGAGAGAGAGAGAGAGAGAGAGAGAGAGAGAGAGAGAGAGCAGGCGGCTGAGGTGGTGTAGTTTACGACCACTCTTAGCGGCATCCTTGAGAAGGAGCAAGTGATATCGAAAATAATAAGAAATAGATATACAGCGCACTGACTGCGTGTGTGTTGCCTTTGGGTAGGTACAAGTGATCCTGGCAACAGTTTCGTGGCAGAAAAACAAAGATAAACCATAGCCACTTCACTGTGTCTTGTAAAGGTAATGACATCCTATACGCGTCTGATCTCTCCTTACCACCCGGCGGCCAAACAAGCCTTTTTGTTTAGCGCATGCGCACTTTTTCCTCAGCCCATTTCGACCCAACCACCCTCCTTTCGTCACCTCCAATGACAGGCCCTCTTTCTCTCCAATTTACACTGAGGCGTGAGTTTAGCCTCCCCGCCCCTACCCCCTCCCCTTTCCGACACCTGTCTCCAACAAACAGCTGTCTCCGGTGTCGATGGGGGCGGGCCGGCGCCGTTGGCAAAAACCCCAGCCCTCCCCGGCCCGCGAACGCAGCAACGACAGGGCACAGCTCAGCAATGCTGGTGGAAGTATCGATGATGGCAAATTAGGCCTCATTGCTGCAGCACCGCGAGAGAAGATCTTCAGCTACATTAACAGGAAGAACATTGGGTAGGTATGTCTGATGTTGCCAGCTTCACTTGCAATCTAATTGTTTATTTTTTTGCGAGCTTTCAATTCGCTTTAATCTCATTGCGTTTCATAGCGGACTTGTTACGTGACGCCGATTTAAGATCTGTAAATAACCAAGATGGATAAGGAACAGAACATTGCCCTTAAACACATCACCCGGTGGTTCCGACCACCTCACTGGAAGAATATCGCTGTTTCATGGCTATTTCCCCCAAAAAGACTTGTTCCAAAACGATAACACAAATTAAAAACTACCGCTGTCAGCACAAGGATGCCCCCTAGTTTGAAAGAAGTGTGGGCTGCTCACACAAATTGACCGGTGGGTGGGGTTCAAGGGACTTTCCAATTTCCAGGCCCTGTTTCTCCAGAGTGACGGAAACACCGTTGCCTCCAAAAACACTGACTCCTTCTGCGCGAGGGAGATCCTTAAAAGCCAAGTAAACTTAAGTAAGCTTCGAAAACCGAACAAACCGGGAAATAACTGCCTATTTACTTCAATTTTCCAGCTTTCCTGGCACCTCATATGGTCATGGACCGATATAATCAAGTTTTTCAATACAATATTCCCCAGCTGACTTTTGTGTATAAAGGATTTCGACAGTTTTTGTTTGATATTTGTGTCAAAAACCACATCTTAAAAGTATGATAATTATTCAAGAAATTTCACATCTGGGCTGACCGCTACTGAGTCCGCTATTCCGCTACTACATTGTTTTCGTTCACTAAAAATGGTAACGGATTAGCATTAGTAGTTTCTACAATCAAAAAGTAGCGTAGTAGCGGAGTAAAAAAATTCATAACAGCGTCTGCTACTGAAAACCTGTTAAGGGGACCATCACCCAAAAGGATTGCGAGATAGATATTGAGAAGAATAATTATTTGCATCCAAAAAAAACTATTTATGTTTTTCGTCTGGTTTTGTTTTCACTGCCCACTTATTATCTTCAAAACTGCTCACTTCTAACGCGACGTACAGTTTAGCAGTCGCTATCTTTGAAATTCATATAAAATGAACAACGCAACACAATTTGCTACGGAACGCCTAATAAGTGTTTCATGACAAAGAGCAGCGGTAGCTGAGTGGCGAGAAGCGGGCGCTCTTCAGTGTCTGGTGAATATACTCGTATAACTCCGGTGGAACCCGTGACAAAAATGTAGCAGATAGCAGCTCCACAATTTTGACAAAGTGGCGCTATCAGCAGTGAAGGATTCCACTAGCCAAGGTAGCGGAAGTAGCGGAAGCACGTCAAAAATTGAAACCAGCGCCCACCTCTACTTTTACACGCCAGTTGACATAGCGGGTTCGGTCGGCCACATCCTCTTGGGTTGGGAGAAGTAAAAAACTGGCATTAAAAATACACCTCATAAAGCCTCTCCCAAGCCTTTCCCGTGGGTCAATGTTTATAACTCATCACATTCCAGCCAAATCTATACCTACCGGTCAGTCGGATGCGCTGCGGTGAGGTATCCCGATGGTGGAAGGACTGGCCCCTAGCGACAGCTCGAGCTCGGTAGAGTGTGTCACAGCCAGGAAAACTCCAATCCATTTCGGTCCATGTCCGATCTTTTCCCCGACATATCCGTAACACCAATCCGTTTTCAAAACTCGATTTTCAGCCTGAATAAACTCCACGACTGAAAAGTATGACTAAACCAACAACAGCTTCAATCCAACCCGACACTGATATCCGACTTTTCTGCCCGGTCTGCGCGGGGAAAGGGTTGGATCAGACATCCAGTCAGATGTTCCGTCCGTGAGGTGCTCTAGCGGCAGTGTCGGCGGTAGCCACTGCACCGCCGCCGAGGTGGCGGGGTGTCCTTCACGGTCTGGTGAGTGACCGGCCCGGCATGCAGGCACAGCTCAGCCCTAGCCATGTGGTCATCGCCAGTGCCCAATACCCCTGTGGCCATCTCCGGCAACAAAGAAGTCGTCGCCAGTACCAAAGACGTCATCACCAGCACAAAAGAAGTCATCACCAGTACCCATACAGTCATGGCCAGTACCCATGTGGTCATCACCGGAACCAAAGAAGTTATCACCAGTACCAAAGTAGTCATCACCAGCACCTATATGACCATCACCGGTACCCATGCAGTCGTCGCCCGCACTCATGTGGGCATCAACAGTACCCATGTGGTCATCGCTGGTACCATGTGGGCATCACCACTACCCATGTGGGCATCGCCGGTGCCAAAGAAGTCATCGCCAGTACCCATGTGGTAATCACCACTACCCATGCGGTCACCAACAGTGCCCATGTGGCCACTATTGGTACCCATGTAGTCATCACCAGTACCCATGCAGTCATGGCCAGTACCCATGTGGTCATCGCCGGTACCCATGTATTTATCACCAGTACCCATGTGGCCATCGTCAGTACCAATGTGGTCATCGCCGGTACCCATGTGGTCATCGCCGGTACCCATGTAGTCATCACCAGTACCCATGTGGCCATCGTGTCCAATGTGGCCGTCGCCGGTACCCATGTGGTCATCGCCGGTACCCATGTAGTCATCACCAGTACCCATGTGGCCATCGTCAGTACCAATGTGGCCGTCGCCGGTACCCATGTGGTCATCACCGGTACCCGTGTGGTCATCTCCGGTACCCATGTGGTCATCGCCGGTACCAAGGTGGCCACCTTCAGTAACTATGGGGCCAAACCCCCGTTTTGGCCGATGTTCTCCGAAAACACTAAGTTTTTTCGTGATTTTGGGCCCCATCGCTACCCCGCCAACACCCCATAAAGACCTGTCACTAGTAGAAAGAAACATATATTCATGTTAAATGATTATCTTTGCCAAAATTGGGCTGAAAAAATTATTTCTATATCTGCGCTTTATAGAATACAAAGATAAGCCAGCCTGCTGTGTCCAAAAGAACTCTATAGATTTAAATGAAATAATTATACTTTTCTCGGGCAGAAAATAATTGGTTTGCTTTTTAAGTGCCTTACAAAATGTTGTTCCTTCTTCAGTCGTTATTTTGCGAGGAAGTCACTCAGCAAAGGAATTCCCTCAAACAATCAAAATAATTTACGATGTCTTTTAGGAGCAACAAATGGCTTCACTTCAAGCACTGCCTTTTGTGAAACCGGAATCCTCCAGCGAAGTCGGGGTGATTCAGAAGTAATTCGCGGGCCGGCTCCGGATCCCATCATTAGACGCCACCACATAGATGGTAGGTAACCAGGCGTGAGCGATGGAGACAAAGCCAACGACCGGGCTCTCCGACCCGCCGAGCGGAAACCACCGCCGAAAACCGGAGTCCAGCCGGGATGAACAGCACGCCAACCAGTCACGTGACTGGGAAGATTTCTGCTTCAATCGCGCGCGTGCCTTCAAGGGAATGTGGTGCCTATGCAATGGGGTTTGACTGATATAGCCATATGACAGGGCATACCAGGAAGCTCCCAATCTGATATTTAATTTGTCCCAGATAGGATACAAAAAAACAATTTTTTATTTCGTTTGTCTCAGAACTCGTTGTTTGTAATGAAATAGCACGTCTCGAGCGGTATGCAGCCCCACACTGACCTTTTACAGTTCCCTGCCACCACTGAATCGCCGCCACCGTCCAAAGGCCCAAAAGGGGCGAGGATTAGTCAGCAGTAATCGCATGAAGACTGTTGCTCCGTAACAGGTGAGAAAAGAGAGAAAATAACTTTGAGACAAATAACTTTGAGACAAATAACTTTGAGAGAAAAGAAGTATGAAACCAGGGGGTTTGCGACATGCTGCGCGCGACTAATAGCTCAGTTCAAAGCCAACGAAGGTGCCATAATTCCTTTACCATACCTTTGGGGAAGTGTTTCTTTCAGAGCAGAGGCGCAGTTAAAACGTTCTTGGAAAATTAAAGAGTGGCAAGGTGACGCCTGAAAAGCGTTTTCTTCCTCTGGCAGGAGTTGATCTACAGAGGAGTGGTTCAATGCAAAGGATATGGTGCCAAACTTGGAGCCCTCAAATGACAGTTTAATAAGCCTCCCAAATATTATTTAAGAGGTCCTCCGAGTGCTGATCCAGGGGCCCCCAGCATGTTTGTCTGTTTGGGGTATCTCCAAATATAATTCCGATGAATACATGAATTTATTGAGGCGTAGCACAACGACGTATGCTCCTTTTCGATATTGTGAGGTCTAAGTAAGAGAATACCTGCAAAACGAAATTCCCAGATCAAGTGTCCCACGTCATTGCTAGAATATTCCCTATGTTGGAAGCGTTCTCATAATGCGCCATGTCAGCCGTTTTCTTCTCGCCGTCCGTGACACGATTCAAAGCGTCCACTGTAAATACAGTACTAATTATCAGAACAACAGCGGACAAACTAGCGATAGCAGAACAACAAAACAGCTGGCATAGCACATTGTCAACAGCGTGAGGGTACTGCTGCGGAGACCAAGTTATCACCATAGACAACTCCTCATTCCTTATTCATCTGCTAAACTGATCCGAATATCTTGCCCTCATCAGAATAGCCAATGTCTACCACACTTGTTTCAACTTCTAAACATGTCTTTCTATCAGCAATGCAAGGGGCCTCATCTCTTTGAAACCGCTGGCTGACTACTGCGCCGGTGCGCCATTCAGAGGGGCGGGCCGCGCCGCTTCCTGCCACATGCGGTCGCGCCTGCCTTTTACTCGCCGCGGCCGGAAACACGCCTCTACTCCGATGACGTCACCAGCCCTCACACAACAGCTGAGTGGCACTGACACTGGCCCGGTTTTTAGCGAGCGCGCGGGAAGACACGCCAGTGCGGCGGGAGCCGGAGTGGTGATCACCAGGTGTGGAAGGGTCAAGGTCATGGCCTCACTCAGTGTGTTACAAATTTTAGACCACGGAGAAGGAGTAGATCTCGTCTTGTGACGGCTGCTAATTGCATTTTAACAATATCGCTACAGATGACAGGAAATGACCGAGTCTGGCCCATTTATTTGTCTAGGAATGCTAGAAATGCGAAGAATGCTCGGCCTCTTCACAAAAAACGCAGTTCTCCTCTATCTACCACACCTTCTATCTAAATACCTTCTCTTTTCTTGTCCTCATTATGCAGCATCCCTCCTTCCTGCATTCTGTCCGTTTCTCACAGTGATTTCAACAGATCCGCACGCAGGAACCACCCGACAGCCTAATCAACATTCAGCTTTATTCTCGGGCCACCATCCATTGTCCCGTCAATGCTGTCAGGGTTCCGCAGTGGCGGCCTCCAGTGTCACTGCCAGAAGCCGACGGCCTCTGCAATCGTCACGGGCTCATTCCACCGCGTGCAATCTGGATTCTGCAGATACCTGGCGACGCTTTGACGCCAGAGAACGAGTTTAGGATGCTTGAAGTGCTTTGTGTGCTTAACTACTGACATAGAGGCGCAACCAGGGCCGGCTGGACTGCATGTTCCTCTTAGGTATCGGTTTCCTGGCCAAGAGAAACAGAAGCTTCCGGTAGTCAACTGAGGGTGCCCTATGATAGCATCAGTGTTGAAGTTCTTACTACGTCATCGATCAGTGGTAAAAATCCATTTCCGCTGAGCAGTGTCAATAATCATAACGCAAAGCTTCATCACAGCGGGGGCTCTCCTAAACGAAAAACAGATACATAACGGCACAAGAGACTTGTGTGTCATCATAACCTCAATGGATGCGTCTTAAACTCCGTTAGTGAAAACAACACCAGGAATGTGGAACCCAGCTTAGGCTCGGCCTCGGCTGAGGCAAGCCTGTAATTTTCCTCTGCGTTAGCAGGACCTTTCAGGACCGTGAGATCAGAGTCACGACTAAGTCTGGCGGGTGTTTACACTATGGGCGCGGTGCACGGGTGCCGCCTTGCGGAGGTCAATAACCAGCCGGCAGAGGAGAACCGTGACTGGACAGAACCAGCTACCTGGAAAACGGAAATTCCGTCCTGATACAACATATTTTTAAATGTAACTGATTTGTTTACAGTGCGATTCCGAGTCTTCTTGTCGGAGGTGCAAAGAGGGTTCACGGTCTCACCATGTTAGATGAGCAAACATCAATCGTATGCGTTTTGAAGGACAAATTCAAATTTCTGCTGGTCTTTCGTCTCTAACTGCAAATTCATTTGAAATACGTTTTGCTCCACCGAGCTCTGAGAAACATGGCCAGGGCCTCCGCTGAAATCTTCTTCCTGTTTCCAACGTGACCGTGCTGATTTGCGGCAGGCCACAGGCGGCAGCGAGTCACGTGACTATGTACCAAATTACAGGGCTTCAGCAAAATCCGGTAACTCCAGCTTTCGACCCTCAGATTTGGATGGCCAAGAACGAACTTCCAAAAGCATGCGCGTAAAAACAACGGAAACGTGTTAAAACTATGCATACGTATAAAGGGGAAGAAACGTAATATTAATAATTATAATCTATTAAAAACATAACAAATTACACTTATGTGATCATACTGCACTGCGAACAATTTTACTAAAATATCTATGGTTCCAGAATTGTATCTACACAAACCAATTTGCTGATAAATCTGGTTTCCCCGCCATCACCCCCTTCTCCTGTCACACCAGTTGCCTTACCTGCAGTTTGTCCTGTGGTCTTCTTGAAGACCCCAATGTCCGTTTGAGACGTTCATCAGGCTGTGTACCATCGTTTCCTCCCCCGGTACCTCCATTCTCGTCCCCACATCGTTATCATTTTCCTCGACTTCAGTTTTACACTCTTCCCTACTCTCTGCGTTGACTTGATGAGCAGCAACAGCGCGCTGGACTTCCGCTGTCCTCAGAGGCTTTCTGAGGGGTAACGGCCTCTGGAATTCTCTGCAGGCAAGTGGTCTCTGCCCGTTTCGGTGGCTTCGGAGGAGTGATCGGTCTCCAAGGGCGTTTGGGAGGTACGAGCTTGGGCTGAGGTTGGACAGCACTGGGAACGTGAGATTCGGCTGGTGGCACAACATCATCTTCAGCGCCGTCTGGGTGTAAAGAGTTTCGGTCCGCGGAGGCGGGGTGTTCATCTATCCGTGAGAAGTTGTAGCTCAGAGAGCAGTCGGCCTCTGTACCCTGTAACAGAAGAGGAAGCAGGTTAAAAACAAGAAAACAGAGTGATAGCTATGTATCACTGGAACAGTGCGTTTGCTTTGCCTGTCGTTTGCCCTGACCTCCTCCTTAAGACTCCAAAAAACAAAGGCATGGAACGTAGGGTGCTTGCGCGGGGGCGTGCCTAGATTATTGCGAGATTCAGGACCTCGTATGGTTCAAGATGGTTAGAGGTCCTAGATGAAAATTAATGCAAAGTGCTTGATCTGGAAACAAATTTGTATTGAAAGCATCCAAAACCTTCAAATCTCAAGACTTCAGAAGACAGAGCGTGTATATAAAGTTCAATTAAAATCTACAAACTGAAGTCAGATGTATGAAAAAGAAAACACGCTATAGCTTAATACACCATAGCCAATGGCAGGGTAGCAATGAGACACATGTATCAGGGAGAGCAAAAACAAACCTAACATACAACACTGCTCTTCACTTGTGATGAGTTTTCTTTTGCATAATTTGCCTCCAAATTACCAGCTAATGTCGATAAATCACCACTCTTAAGCAACGCATTCACATTCAAACAATTGGCACAGACCGCCAAAACATGTTCAAGGCGCTACTGTTACTCCGGATCGGCATCAAACGCTGAAAGATGCGGTAAACACTGATAAGGTCTTGTTGCTATTCTGCAGTGACGGCAAGTGCAGTTGATGTGGAGCGTTCGCCCTGTGTTGCATCACCAGCTTCCTCAGCAATCATTCATTGCCTGGCGCTGCGTCAAAGAAGCCCCCAGTAGGGCAAAGCATCATTTCTACGAATGATGGGTTTGTACATACTTACAAATGGAATGGCAATTACGTGTTTACTGGCATTTATCACTGCTCATACCGTGCAACAGGGTTCGGCGACCAACAAATCATCGTTTTTTTCTTGTTTTGGAACGCGAGTCTTTCACTGGTTTGATGAACTATGACAAAGTGCCCATAATTTGTGGTTCGCCGCCATCTGTTACAATAAAGTCAGTACACATCGCGTTTGTGCAGAAGCAAATTTAAGAAGATTCTACAAAAAAAAGCAAGAGGCACGTTTATTCAGCAGCAGAAGATATCCCTATAATAGAATCATTTGCAGGCAGTCGACTTACATAAAAGAAACATAACAAAGAAAATATATGATTATTTTCTGTTGGCAAGCCAAATCACCATTATGCACCTACAGCCAGCCCGAGCTCGGCTGGACCAGGCTGGAGAATGACCGGTCACTCCGTCGGCTGTGTTTGTTGATACAGTGACATATTTGTGTCAGGGTTCCTGGCCCAGGGTGAGATAGCGCAGGGCGTATCACAAGAGAAGCCGCATCCAGTGTTTGCTAAAGCGTGCTGGCCAGTATCGATAATTAAGCTTCACACTCGCCCACGCTGATGCAGGACTTGTGGCATTATTCCCTGGTGCCTAGAAGTGCCCGGAGATGCCGCCTCGGAAATGCCTGGAAGTGCATTTCCAACACAGCGTTACAAGATAACGACTCATTCTGCAGCTCCGCAAGCCCTTCTGCCTGAACCCATTCAATCTTCTCTGAAAACGCTTCAAAGTCGAGAGGCTTTTCAGTACGATGCTACAATTATTTGTTGGATGCCTTTTCAGATATCCAGCTCTATCCCGCAAGCTCTCCAGACTTCCACGACCATTCCTCGTTAGCAAGAATCTCTTCATGCAGCGTAATTGGATATCGTCGTCGTAAGAAACTAGAAATGATGACCATGTTTAAGGGGCACCGTTATAGAGCAGCAGTTGGGTCCCGATACCGTAAACAGATGGGGCATAAATACCCCATTGCAGAGCCAGCTGGCAATTTGTTGATACCAATTAAAAACAGCGGTGAAAGTTCTACAGCGTAGCATTTTCTGAGTAGCCCGATACTTAATTGCCAGACGGGCTCCAGGGACTGAAGAGGGCTGTTCAGAGAACACTGGCAGCAGCCAAACCAAAGACTAATTAAGAGGTTATTCTACTATGACCCAAGAATGCATCCGACCTGAAGTAGATTCTGAACGAAAATGACTCAATCATCGAGGGTCCAGTGGTATATTCCCAAGTGGGAGGTCTTTTAGAGTATCTTTGTTGTCACGCTAGGCATAATTTTACCTTTAATTTTTGTCGAGCTTATTCCCTGAGCACTCAGTGCTGAAAAATATAATTTGTTTGCAGTTTGTTAGCCTCAGCATGTCCGTATCGGCGGTGCATGACGCGGTATATCTACTCATAAAAAGAGCTTTGTGCTAAAATATACATGTTCTGTCATTGCCATGACCTGTCCTCATCAAAATTCCAGCGTCCAAGAAAAAAACGTGAAAATCAGCCCTTAGAGGAGGGTGAGTGACTGCACCAGCGACTACAGAGCAATGCACAGGCCTTCCGGTTGCGCAACTCTCCTGTCACGGTGATTAGGGCACCTGAGCGTGACTGCTAGTAGTGATGCCAAACTCAACAAGTCACCTGGAAAGTAGTGATGTCAAACTCAACAAGTCACCTGGAAATCTCCATGCCTAGATTAGGTATCAGCATAAATTCAAAGTCAGATAATCATTTGTCCTTAAATAGAACAAAAAAAAAAAATTCAATGCCATATCACACGTGTCTTCAATTGTACAAATAATTTTTCTTTGAATTGTGTTTTACTCGGAATAAGCTCCACTTGAAAGATCCACGAAAACCTGGCCAAAAAGCACCAGTGCCCAACACGACAAACATGGATGGACAAAGCTTCGTTGTCAGGTTTCTATAACGTAGCGTTGATTTTGGCGAGCTTTCTCGTGTGCAAAAAATGCACATTTAGTACACAAATACAAATGAAGTTTAAATATGTAATATCCCGGGCACGACTGGCCTGTCAAAACATTTCCCGCAATCGAATTTCCAAAAACCAGCACAGGACATTTCCAAGAAGTAACAGCCACTGTATAGAAGACCAAGAACTCGTCAAGATGACTCGAAGTCTACTATGGCAAGCGAGTAAGAGCGCTATAAACGATAAAAATAGCAGGTAGATGGTGGGCAACCATCAAAATTTATTAGCACGCGTCCCTTCAAAGTTAACGAGAGTAATGGAGTACCTTTACTGCAAGATCATTCACGATAATGTGTGTGCCTAGTGACATCACCACCAAGGCTTGGGGGGGGGCCCCCTGGGGCGGGCGGGACCGGGCTATTGGGGGGTTAATGTTGGGTGGGGGGGCGGCGGGGTGGTTGGGCTTTGGGCGGGGGGGGTGCTGCCTGGGGGTCGTTGGGTTTGGGGTGGGCGCCAGGGTGTGTGTTGGGGTTGCCGCCTCGGGTGGGCGGGGTGTTAAGCAATGTAGATACTTGGGATTGAATTATTCACTATGGATATTTCTTAATTAATCAAAGTATTTTGCAAAGATATCTGCACTTGCATTCACATGTTGGTTTCCTGGACTGGACTGGATTAGTAACTGGACATAATAAATCAGACCAATTCTGAACCCTTGTGTTGATGTCATGAGTTCGAGCGTAACAAGATGGCGGCTCTTTCAAAGTTAACGAGTGTAATGAAGCATTCACCGCCACAGGCTACAGCTTCCGAGCCCGAGAGGTTTATGTGTGTACAGACACTGCCCGTCGGCGCGAGACTGCATAATAAGTAGGGATAGAGGGGCGTTGCCAGATCTGGAGGTTTAGTACCAACCAGAACCACAGGAGACAGGAAATCCTGTTTTGGTTGCTACATTGATCCTATAGTGAACATGTTCTAGAATGGCAGCGCTTTCTCGAACCGTCTGTATTGCTCTCGTGAATATTTCCTCGCTTTAAGAATATTGGTGTAGAGTTAGCTATCTCTACACCAATATTCTCAACAGGAGAACATTTCCACTGAAGCAATACAGATGTTTCTAGAAAATGTTGTAATTATACGAAACGTTACCTACAGGAGAAATCATGAACATTCAAAGTAGGGGACGGGGTACGCGTTCGCCCACTCATAAATCTGTGGAACGCCCCCCCAAATCGGGAATTGACTTAGGTTTTTTCCTTTTCTTCCTGCCAGGTACCTGCGTGAACCCACACAAATGTGTTGCCAAAGTGCATCATAGTTAGCGTTCACAGGCAGCATATATGCTTCAAATTGCTTCAACAACCCTCCCCCCCTCCTCTTCCCCGGCCATTGCCAGCCCATGTTCGCCTCTCGTAAAAGGTCTAAGGCGACGCCCCTGGGAGCAGTGTGGCAACCGAAACATAATTTTGTATTTATTTCTGGTTCTGATCGATCTCATGGAAAGAGGATGTACTCTAGTTAATATTCGGGCTGAAGAAGACGGAAAGGTCGATAAGCACCGCCCTGACCAGCAGCAGACCAAGCTCATCAATCAAACCGTCAGCTGATAGCAGTAGCGCGTCTGATAACTGTGGCTTGTCTTGACCCTATCACCGGCCTCTGCAACTGGAGCGTACAAACATGCTGTACCGTCCACAAAAACGTAACGGGGTCAATCCGGCGTCATTTTTGGCAGCCGCCTCAGCTGTGGGTTACCAGATCGGCAAGACAACCCTCCAGCACCGTTGGTATTGCAGCTCACAAATCTAGAGGTTTCATTCGTGTTTGGGATTCCAGGCATTGCTGGAACTTCCAGACTGGTATCTCCGATCTGAAGCGCAAATGCACAGCCTGATGTATGCGGGGTTCCATTGTAATTGCTCCATTGGGCCGCTGAACTAAAGAATGGAGAAACCATGGACTAGCTCTTTCACACGATGTTTTACCTACATATTAATCCTCAAGAATGATGTCATAAAAAATAGCATGGAATGCAACACTATGCCAAGCGCCAATTCTGAACGGTTGTGTGAAATGCTTTTGAATTTGAGATCGAATTAGCCATACCAGTCATATGAAACTTTAACCTGGTGATAAAAGGTGGGTGTTCCTTATCACCGAACAAAGAAACCGGTTTCAGGTAGTCAGTTAAACCTGAAGCACCAGACCAAATGAGGAATGGATCTTAAGATAGAGGATCGTTGCATAACGTCCAGGATGACCTTGAAGATTAGGCTTGTGTCAATTATATGCGCAAGATCCGACTATTCGGTACAGCTAGAGGTCTCACGTTAGCTAAAAGGATGCCGCAATCGTATCTCGCGACGTCCGGAGCTCCAGCGTTCCTCGGGGTGCAATTCGACTCTCGCCATTGCCCAAATCTTTAGGGAAAATGAAAACAACAAATCTGATCACAAACGTAACAGCTATGGAAAGGGACCGGCCATTACAAACAAAAAGCTTACCAACCAAATCAAAGCACCGGAAAAAAACAGTCGCAGACTCTCATTATTGCGAGGGTGAGTATCCAGAAACAGGAGCAATGGCTCCTTTCACTTGGCGTAGCTGGGTGCAAAATAACATCTGGCGCCAAGGCGCTCTAAAATCCCAAACTATCATTATATTTATATTGCGAGATGTCTCGAATATAAAAGGCCAATAACTAAATGATAAGAAAGATGTATAGAGATGTCAAAGCCTCGAATATTTCACCCCATATGTGATGCATCGAAATTCGACACAAAACAAGCCAGAAAAACAAGACTGTATGGAAACAGACACTCATTCACAGACGAACAATGTCAAACGTGTTTCCTAACATAAACCAGTCTGGGTCATGGACACTTGGAAAATCGTTGCACAAAGCGTCGTGTTCCGCAGAAACACATCGTTCTCACATAGCCACGTTCTGCAGCACTTCCGCCGCAAGTCAACATTACAACAAAGAAAGCCACACCGAACAAAACCGAGCGACCGGGTACGCGCTGCGCCAAAAATGCGCACGTGCGCCGCAGCCACTGCGTCAGAGCTGCGCCCGAGTTATGCGGCCCCACGCCGACTGCTAATTTTACGATGAGTGGCGCCTCACAAGGGTCCGTTTGTGCCAAACCGATTCGCCGAACTGAGACTGGGCGTTCTGCCGCGAAACCCAACCAGATGCCGTGCTCTGACAGCTGATTCCAAGAAAGAGCTGAAAACGCACAGCTCTCGCCTTGGTCACGCTTTTAGACCTTTTCAGACCACTTTTTGCACGGTTGGGGTGAGAATAAGCCTCAGGCACGCTCAGAGCCTGCCGGAAACGGCGGATATCTCCCGCCAAGTGGTATCTCAGCCTCAAGGTATGTAACTCCCACCATACGCTCAAGAATAGGGGATCGGGGAACGGGGCTGCTCCCTTCATTTTTGTCGAAAAAAATCCAGATTGCAGCCAAATTGGGAAGAAAGCTGAGAAATTGACACCAGTCGGTGAGGAAGGCAACAAACAGTACAACTCCGACGATTTGTTTGTTCTAGGGTGGGGGAGGGGGATTTGTCGTTAGCAGCAGGTTGAAAATTGGCTGGTCCTCTTCTGCTGGTGGAGACGTTTATACATCCTACTTTAGAGTTGGAAATCCTCGTCCAAGAACGCTCCGCCAATACATCAGAAATAGTACGAGGTCAAAGCTTAATCAAGAAAATGTTTTGTAAGTAAGAATTGTAATAAGAAACTGGCGCTACCAGACAGATTGTTCCACGCGTCATTGCCTCACTGGCTAACCACGGCACGTGGTGTCTCAGGGGGCGTCCCCGGAGGTTCGCCCGAGTGGGCGACAGCCTGTCACCTCCAGACACACGCTGAACTGTGGTGGGCACCACCATTGTGCACACAGGTATGCACGTGAGCGGGACATGCAACCGCAGCTGCCAGATTTGGCAACATCTTGTGTGGGTTGTGTGGGAGAATAGATTACCATAATTAGCCCATTGTGATGGAGTAATTCCCGAAATGAGCGCACCAGGATAATGGCCAATCTATTGGATGATAAAAAGGGGCAAAGTGTAACAGTATTTCCCAGAAAGACAAGACAAATGCAAGAGAAGATCGTTTAATCAGGAAGCTTCACTCAACGTAAATGAGTTTGGAATTCGGTGATCACAACTACACTTCGTCGGGATTCAGTTTCTGCGCGTGATTACCTACGTCATATCCTCACGTCATCTCTTCCTCGTTATCTTCTCCCCTGACCGATCTGTAGTCTGCAGTCTTACCTCGCAGCTTAACTCGCGCCCCGCTGGTGTCCTCTTAGGTCAACAATATGAAAGTTCCTAGATAGTTCCGAAGTCGTGACATGAAGTTTCAAGTCGTGATATTCGCCACAGGTATGTCTGTACCATCGACGAATGCATTTCGCGTGATTGCTCCACTGTCCAAACATTCTAACTTTAAGTTTAAAGGCGTAGCGGGATCCATCGAAAACCAGCACATGTCCAGGGGCTCTTTCTCAAGTGCTCTGAGTGAACGATGAATTATAGTAACTCTGAGTAACTAGGGAATGAGGTCACAATAGTACCATGGAATCCACCTCAGGGCTCGGTAAAAGCCCAGTCAAGGCTATCGAGGTATAACTAAGTGCAATCACTCATGTACTGTCGCAACGAATATGTCATAAAATATAAGTCATCAAGCCTGGGTGATTACCAGACTTGGCCCAAATGTGACGGACAGTTTTGTATTAATATTTATAATGCCAATAAATATCAGTGTCTCAGAAATAATCAGCTTATGCGGGTATAAATGTGTCATATGTCTCGTCACGGGCAGTCAATATTTTGGGGCGGGTGAGAGCCACCGGTATGAATGAGTCAGGGATCAAATGTTCGAACATCAGACTCATTTAATGTTGAGTGGAGCTTCCTACTTACGCTACATTCTCTTGAATTTGCCTTGCATTCTAGGGAAATGTTGATACACATTACAACTTTTTCAAACAATCCAACAAATTGGGAATTAAAATCCTACCCCGCTCAATCCAGCAATTCCTTCATATCTCGGTGAATTATAGTACTTTGTTCTCCCACACTGCCCACACAAGATGCTGCCAAATCTGGCAGCTTTGATTGCATACCCTTCCGTCCCCGGAAGGCAGGTCCACATCAACGGTGAAACATCAACGGTGTGTACTTAGCCCTGATATAAATAAACATCGCTCTTCAATTGCTACTATTCATGGCCCTCCGACCATGGGCGTGGCAAAGTTCCAGAATATGAGAGAAGGGGTCAAATGGCACTTTTAAGGTTAGTTACTTCCACAAACGCGACAGGACCAAGCAGTGTTGAGGGGCTGATCCGTGGTGCCATGTTCCCATGAGGGCTACATTCTATAGAAATCCAGTACGGGAAATCAGGGGTAACATCTATAAAGCAAAACGCCAAGAGAACGTGCCTTCAAAATCTAGTAGCAAAAATTAGCCTTTCTTTTCATCCTTTGCCCACCCGCCTCCCCACCTCACGTTACCATGTCACACTCGTCCTGGCCATACGCACGGGGATAAGTGACACGTGACACCGACACAACAGTCGGCTTGACACCCGCACACCCTAATCGGTTGACACCGACGCCCGCGTGGCTGACACTTTGACACTTTGACACAACGACGACCTGCAGACTGGCGCTGGTGATGTCACACAGTCCCTCATGTTGCGTATTGCAGACAAAGGACACATCAGACCACGGTACTCTCTTTTGAGCGGCGCGCGAGCAAGTCTGTCACAGTGCAAACTCGTCATCTGCTGCGGAGCTGCATGCAACGCAATGAACCTGCTAACTTTTGGTCGTGAGCGCTAACATCTATATATAGTGCAGAGATGTGACTCAGTAACAGCATGAAAATAGCATCCATGACATCATGACATTATTGACGTAATGATGACAGAAAAAACATAGTACTACGAAAAGTCGACCATGAAAGACATTAGCATGGATGGTGTTTTATCCAGTTCCCATGAACACACTTCGTTTTTTATTAATGTTATGATCAGCAAACACAAAATTCATCTACTAGTAGCAGACGCCATGACGTCAAAGTACCCTGCAATCTCAACGGGCGTGACCACACATGGAACATGGTAGTGTGTGTGGACCTCACATAACCACTGGTCAGTGTCCATATGCAACCAGCGCTCACTCGGCACCACGCGTATGTACAACGAGGTGTGTATAGGTACAGTGGCGGATCCAGGACTTCATTTCAGGGAGGCTAGGGGTCTCGGGGCCCCTCTGTGAACAGCTTCCGGCAATGAATTCCCTATAAACCCTGTAACATTTCAGGGGGCTTGAAACCCTTAGCCCTTCCCCCTTGTATCCACCACTGCATAAGAGCGTATAGCAAGGAGAAACAGCACACGTTTTCGACTTACCAATCGATCACAATCTACCCGCAGCAAATCAGGAACATCCTCGCCTCCCCTGACCAGACGCTGCCGCGTTCGCGCAACATCTGCGGTTCAAGCATGCCGGCCGGCGGGCCGGTTCTAACGCCAGCGACAGCGCGGCTGTGCTTGTCTTCGTGATAAGATAACACGCAATCGAATCTGCCAGTCTGCTGAGCAGATGTCTTGTTAGGAACCGTACCGCGTGTGATTGGAAGATAGGGGGCCAAATACGAGCAGCAGCACATACAGAGATGCTGCACGAGCTGCAGACCAATTGGATGAGTGACAGCATATACCAACTTCCGTGGAACTGTCAACATCGCCCTGGCCTGCACGTTCAAGGAGAAGAATAACAGTGCCTATTTGGACCTTAACCCGCGCCCTGCCGGCGGTGCTGTTTTTTCCTCTCGCCGTTTCAATGCGAATATCTACATCCAACTAACCGTCCCGATGATAATGCTCGGGGTAGCTGTTCCTATGTCAATTCTGCATCATTCCCGACACACAGAAAATAGATACCTTTTGAACTTTTTGCGTAAAGCGAAAGTTATTGAGATGATGTTCGCGCTTTTTACTCACGCCGGGCAGTGGCGGCCCGTGCCGCGGCCCGCTGGGGCCCGCGACAGCCTCTGACACACACCGGGCACGTCAGCGCAGGCGGCAGGTAGAAGGGTGACAATTTTCGTGGTTTGGTTAGCTGATAGCGATCGAGGGGACGATAAGGACACACGTGAAAATACGGAACAATGGCCCAGCCAGCATCTCTAACGCTTGCTTCCTGGAAAACGTCCCCGGACGGCATGGCGACAGCGCCAGGGGGCTCGACAACATCAGCAGGGGCTAATGGGGTGAGAGGGGTGGTCTCAGGCCACCCTCCTGTATCATGGTTACCCAGGGGAAATTTCCACGCCAAACTTGACATTGTGCCAGGTTCACAGCTGGATGGCAAAGGGGCAATTTGCCGTGTAAAAGGGTAGTCAACGGATGGGGATGTAAAAGATCCATGGGTAGTAATGGTGCAATTATCCCTACCCTTTTAGCTCCTTGAATTTTCCTTTACATCTTATTGAATACTCATGTGATTAAAACAAACATTGAATAACGAAAAACATCACACCCTCTCTCCATGCATGCCTAGATTATAACATTTCCTTTTTATTTAGCTATTTCTGACACCACGTCACTCTGTGAAAACTCGTGTCCGAATTCCCCGAAAACATCCCTTTCCTATGGATGCCATTTTCTTTCATCTACAGCCAGGTAGAGCGCATGTCAGTACGGCTAGGTTTGCGAACCGAGGTGCGATCTTTCCGTCAGTATCCAAGACAAGACTATGCACGAAAAATATAAATATGACAAATTAATTCCCCGCAAATCCATATGTTCACGATGTGTATAAGCACAATGTAGAGGGGACTGCGACAGTTGTTTGCTAGGATATATCCGACAGGTCACTAGTGGTTTATGCAGATGGCATATCAAACGTCAAAAGTGTCTTTTCCGCTCTTGAAATGGTCCCTATAATTGTTTCGCCGTTGGGGCGTCATCACACAGCGAATGCACATGCTCGTCGGCCCGGCCGCCACACTCAGCGGGCAGGCACCGGCGCCAGGTGCCGTAACCGCCTGTCTGAGGCTGTACCAGGGACACGGGAGAAGCGGCAGCGCGCCGCGCGTGGCGGCCGCTGTGGTCGGGATGATACTGCAAGGTTTGGTTAAAAGGACTAATTTAGGCACATTTGATAGGAATTCATGTGTGAAACATATACGAACAAGGTGAAAAATGATTGAGGTTTCTTTTGAGTCCCTGTAAGGCACATACGACCGCCTACAATTCAAGCTCTCTATCAGTAAACCAGAGGAGGTTTTTTCAGCCATGCCGGCAGGGCGCGTAACTCCCGGGGTGCCGGCAGAGCGCGGGTTAAGACACGCCATATGCTAAAGTCCGATGTATGGTGTCGTCAATTTTAACTGTGAGTGTAGCTATTACGAAGTCCGAATCACCCACTATTCATTCAACTAACTAGTCGTTGAGCCTGCAAACTCAACTCACGGCTGCCCAGAACCATCGAGCAATCCACCTCGCAAGTCTTTTTCAGGTAGCTCGCCTATACACCCACTTCCATTCCGGAACCATACGTGCCACTAAATACGGTCAAGGTTTGACCGCGTGACCTGCAAACTGCAAGTTCCCGCTCGGGCGCGTTTCACCCCTGCGGTGGTGCAGTTCCAGTGCACCACGCAGCGGAGCCCGCCGCGCGGCGGGTCTCCTGACGTCATACCGCGCTCATCGGCTGTTCTTTCGCCTCAGGGCAGCCGGCAGGAAAATGTCACCGGAAGTGGAGCGGGCGCTGACGCCAGTGAGCGTTGATCACCTGTGCACCTGTCTCGGTGACCGTGGGAAACTCGGCAGTGGCCGGGGAGGGAGGGTTTCAGCACGGTTGTTCGGTAGATGGAATGGCAATAAAGCCTTATGGGTTGTTCTAAGTTTGTAAACTTGTCAATTCCAGACGGGGCCAATCAGCTTTACAGGGAGAAAAACAGTAAATAGGAGGAAGAAGTACCTCTTTGTTGTTCCTGTTAGCTCCCTACAACCGATCTCTCCTTCCTGGCAGCAGCAGCGAGCCAATCGATTCCAGGACTTATCTGTTACATGTCTGAACAGGGGAGAACACGGAATGGGACAGTCCCCATCTCTGTGGGATGAAGTGTCATGAATTATAATGTATATTCTCCCGTTTGCTTCTGCTGTTTCTCTACTGTAACAGCATCGTCCACGGCCTCACTGATATCTGGTAGCTCATCTCCCCACTATAGCAGCAGCTGTGACCTCAGTTCCCAGACCGTCTCCCCTATATAGCAGCACCAGTGACCTCAGTTCCCCGCAGAGGACCCTGATGAGGTTGCCAGTGGCCGGGCAGGCTCTGCAGCAGAGCAGCTCTGTACAGTCCGCTGTTTGTTTATGCTTCCCGGTGCCGCTGTGTCGCGGCCCTGCCGGCCGCGGGGCGCCCGGTCCTCGCTCTGCATGCACGAGGGTCAACGGACACCCGCTGCATCTCCAGCTAACACCGAGTCCGGCCGTAGCCAGGGCTATAGGCCAGCTGCAAAACTAGAAGCGTTTATCGATCACGGCTGTGGTCTTTCCCTGTTGGATTAGTCCTGGCACATGAAACGATTTCCGCACGAGTGCCCAGTTTCCAAGCAAAGCAGAGATGAGCAGCCGCAGTGCACGTGTTTGCAGATACCTGATTAGTCATAGATTTGTCGAGGGAGAGGGGAGGGGTTGGGACGGTTTTCTAAGGCCTTGGGTGGAATTGCATAGCAACTGGATAGGTTATCGAGAACTACCATAGCGAGTGGAAGCACCCTCTCCTGCGTAAGCATTACCGGATTAGTTTTTGTTGTTTGAATTAACGCGCCTCCTGTTAGATTATATATAACTTTGACCTCCACCTCATCCCTGACCTAACTTCGTCTACCCAATCGCAACAACTGGTAAGAATTGCTCTGCTCAGGAGCTCTGGCTCGGGTTGGACTGGGTGGAATCAACTTGTTTTTGAGAAAATTACATAAATAAGCACCTACGTATGGTTAGCTAAACACTCAATCTTGCAGCAACAGAGGCTATGCCACCAGAGGCTCGATGGTGAGCCAAAGCTACACAAGTTTTCGGATTCTGCCAAAATCCCATGGATCTAAAGCTGAAATATTCTCGGACTGTCTAAAATAAAAGAGCATTCATACTAGTCTAAATGCCTCAGAACTAGCACCTAAAGTACAATGGCAAGATTCCTAGCTCTGAAGGGGCGGATACGCATGACTAGGACTGAGATTGCGGATACGAATTCCACCCGTCATTGTTGCTACACTCCTACTTCAAACGCGGCGGAAACAGACAGGAAGCAGACACAGCCTGCCGTTGAAACATCACAGAACTGGGAACGACACGGGTTCAGCTGCCTCAGGAAAATCCTGCAACCAGACTACCCGGCTGGTGACGGCAGCACCCGCACAGCTTCCGGGCAGAACACGGAGACAGAACCTGCACAGCTTCTAGACAGAACACGGAGACAGAACCTGCACAGCTTCTAGACAGAACACGGAGACAGAACCTGCACAGCTTCTAAGCAGAACACGGAGACAGAACCTGCACAGCTTCCGGGCAGAACAAGGAGGCAGAGCACGCACAGCTTCCGGGCAGAACAGGAGGCAGAAACAAGCTTCCGGGCAGAACATGTGGAGACAGAACACGCTCAGCTTCCGGACAGAACACTGAGGCAGAACGGAGTGTGTTCGGAGGGAGAGCTGTACCAGCGGCCCCATCTGCACTGGTACATGTCAGCCGTCAACCGAGCGGCGACCTGTTCTGGTGCGCCCTCGGGGACGAGTCCAACCGCAGAGCACGGTGCGTGGAGAGCGGGTGGAGTCAGTCTCAGCACGGAGCCCAGGTCAGTGGTTCACAACCCTTCGAACCCGCAGCTCTCAACAGCCATCGATGTACGGAATCTGTCACTTTGGGGCATTTCCAGACTGTAGTAGTTTTAGGAACAATCTGACTCCTGGCTAATAAGGGCACGGGGCGAATGACTAATAAGCCTGACAATTCTTTCATCTAATTTTCGTCTTGTCGTGTTAAACAAATTCAAAATCATGTGACGTCAAACTGGCATACGAATTGGTAATGCTTTGTGCCAAATTGAACCTCTTTACTTGTTCCTCAAATAAATAGGAATACAAATACAAATCAAACGCGTTCTAATTCAAACAAGCTATCATTAGGAACGAAAGTGATGCTTATCGATTTCGGCTATGTTTCTTGACATATTAAAACATATTTCACGTTTTAAACAAGTCATTGAAAAAAATTTATTCGCATTTTTAGTCACTTGTACCGCAGGCACAGTTTAGCACGGAAGTTTTTAAAGAGATCAAAACCTAGAACTATTTGTCGACGCAGCGGGCCGGAGCATTACGTCACGTTCCCAAGTTCAGACTTATACCACGTGACCACCGGGAGATGGGAGGTCAGTAGGGGATCACTTGAATTATTTCATTATTTTAAGCCATGATCTTTTTAAGCCATATTTCTATTTAAAACCAATTACTTCAATCGACTAGCTAACTGATTGGAAACAAACAATAATTTTATAACAAAGACAAATGCGTCTGGTAGCTTATTACATCAAACGTGGAAGGAGAGGAAGCTTATTTTTCGACGTGAGTTATAGCGGTGCATCATCAACAACTTTCATACATGAATCGGCAATGATCGTATCGACCTCTTACGTTGTAACCTTGTTTAATCTACCGCCTCCAAAAGGTCATCTATCATCAGCCCTCTACGCATAAGTAACCCTGTTTAATACACTTTTAATCACAAACAACACCTAGATGACCCCTAACCTTCAAATGCAATGGACGTTATTAAAAGTATGGCTTAAGATTGTCAGGGAGTACGGGAATACTCTTCAGATTGTCTTTGGATTTTTGCCTGGTTTGCGATAAATAACATTTGTAAAGGAGTCGACAAAAACGTGCATGCAACAAAATTAATTAACAGTTTTGTTCAGCGGAAAATAAACTCTGCATCCCTTCTCCCTCGTGAGCCATTTATCTCACTCTCCACTTCGCACCTGTTCACCCCAAT
Organism: Lepas anatifera; assembly: GCA_034440635.1. Lineage (NCBI taxonomy): Eukaryota > Metazoa > Arthropoda > Thecostraca > Lepadidae > Lepas > Lepas anatifera. The sequence goes on from JAOTON010001035.1 coordinate 412,334, forward strand.
GCAGCCGTGATCACGCCACAACGTGACCCGATGGCAGATGACTGAGTCATTGACATGACCGTTCCCGAAATTTAGTGAAACCGACCAGTGCAAGGGCGGACCCTGACAAGGCCATTTGAAGCGATTCTTGCCGGGTAGGGGGAGAGGACGACTACACAGCCAAAGTGAAAAATAAGTGTTTGGCAACATCTGCCGATTTCGATCGCTGAGAGCTTTTTTCCTCCCACGTTTAGCCGCCAGTGGAGAGGACGAAGAGAAACGGAAGCGCAATGGTCTCGACACGCCACGATCGTTCACCGTGAACGGAAGCCAATTACGAAACGCCGGCCAGGCAAAACCGACACAACGTCACGCGACGCCGGTTTTTGCGGTTTGGAGACGACGAGCCACATCAGAGCCGGCCAGCGCGGGTTAGTGATGGGCGCGCAACGCGTGAACCGTATCAGAACCCGCCAGCGTGCGCGAACCACGTCAGAGCCGGTCTGGCGTCGACAAGTGATGGGAGACTCGTGCGCTCACAGCGCAACCATGCCTGCTATCTCGGGATATCACTCACAGAAGTCGGAGCACCCTAAAATCCCAACCATCATCATCACTGTCAGGGAGCCGCCTTTGTGCCTAAAGAGCCGCTTTTAGTTTAGAGTGAGAGAGAGCCGTGATAAATCGCGGTTCTCTCGCTCTCGCTCTGCCCTCTCTCTCTCTCTCTCTCTCTCTCTCTCTCTCTCTCCCATAATACCACGCCAGATGCGGTTATTTTCAAAAACTAGTGTGATATAAATAGGCTTTTAAATAACTATTCACTACAGAGATCCTGTTCTCCCTAGGCTGCCCATGAATTGACGGGAAGCTAGTGTGTTTGTTTCTGAAAATGTTTGCTTTTATATTTCTCCAGTGTACAGAAGTACAGCGTTGGCGTTTAATTGTGATTCCCCTGCGGCTGGAGAAGATCACGCCATTGCAGTAATAATCAGCTGTATGATGAAACTTCGAAGTCTGTGGCAAAGATCACAGACTACATGCAAAGTGGAGGTGCTGGCCACACTCAGGCTGCAGCTGAAATGCTGCAGCAGGTCACCAAAGGTCAGCGAACCGTGTCGACAGAGTACACCGAGCGCACGCAGCACGTGCGCCCAGCAGTCACTCAGAATTTCTACCTGCCGAGGAAATGCTAGTCAAGACTGCAACCGGGCTGTCGTTCAAACACGCCAGGTACTCTCCCGTGATTGATATCTCCATTCACGGACATGGATACGAGACAGCGAAAATGACCACATTGCTGCAGTTCAAAAAAGTATATGTAGTTGCGAAAAGTCGTAAGCTTTACGCATTGATTGTAACAGTTGTGTTATGGTCGCAATTTTAGGCTGCGTTAAGTTCCCGCAGCTTGTTTCTCCGGGTTATCCTACGGTGTTCGGAAGCCTGCTGCCACCATTTCCCCGGTGAGTAGATGACGGGGCCCTCGCCACCGCAGCGACAGCGAGGGTGGGGGCAATAAACAGTCACACACAGACATTGGTGGATTCAGGGGCACCTTTTGGAAGGGGCCAAACCAGCGTTTGAGAGGGGGGCTAAATCGAGAAAAAACGCAAAAATAGAGTACCTTTTAAAGAAAAACAGCAAAATTTCGTCCTTCTGGAAAGCCAAAATATAATATTTTAGGCTTAGCTGGGGGCCACGGCCCCTTTGCCCCTCCCCTTGGTTGCGCCGGTGCACACAGATGGAATCAGGAGCGGCAGGACAGACCAGTGTTTGACATGGTGTGTGTACCAGGTGGCCGATAAAGGCGACCTGGCGCCGTCCAGATTAAGGCAACAGGCTGTGGTGAGTAATTTCCAGTCCCCCAGGGTTACCGACCCCACTGCGGGGCTCCGTTCCCACTGGTGGTGACAGGACAGAGAGCGAAATGTTTTGCTTTCTTTATATCGGTTTTGGTCTCCTGCGACAGAGGGGCTACTACGCCTACCTGACGATAAAAAAGAGCTGAGTTCGAAAGTATAAACTTCACCACACTGCGAATGAAGCGCCTTGTTTCATCTGTCGGTTTTCAGTTTGAAGCCGTATCCGTCAATTATATTGTTTAGTTCTAGCAAGTTTGTTGCTTCATGACTGGAGCACGCGGGCTGGGATTATCTATGTGTGCCGACACTACACACACTACACCGAGCTGATAACAATTTATAGGCGACACCGTGACAACTGGTGGCAAGCAGAAACAGAAAATCGAGTTCAACCCGCCACATTATCATTTTAAGACCGATGTCGGTGCACACCTAAGGTATGTGCATTTTGAGCCAGTACTTACGTCAAAACAGTCAAAAATACCCGGTACGCAGCGTTGAAACTATATATGTTGGTCTTTAACTACGCACCACCTGGCAAGACTGCCATTCAACTACCTGCTATAAGTACCGAAGTCGCCAACTCACCTTGTTGGGAGCCGGATTTAGAAGCTCAGATCAACTTCTTTAGAGGCTCTGTCGGGACTTGAGCCTGGTATCTGTGGCTCAGAAAACTTTGATGCTATCCACTTTGCCACTTATCCCCGCGCCAAAAACAACCTAGTGTCCATTCAAATATGTCGGGTGCCCATTCACAAGCACCTGATCCTGAGCGTCAAAACACCCAGTGCCTGATGAAATTATCTGTGTCCGATAAAAACACCCAATACCCAGGCATTTAAAACTGATCCGTGATCATTAAATCTAACAGACGCCCAAAAATTTAAAACTATCCTGCTTTCATTCAAAACTAATTGAATCACATTCAAAACTACCCGGAGTCAATTAAAAACTACCCGGGGCCCTTTCAAAACTAGCCGGGCCAATTCGAACTATCCGGTGTTGAGCGTAAAACTCCCAATCAAAGCTAAACGGTGGCCAATGTCAGACCAGACCTCCTAGAACCTCCAACAAACGCCGATGTTGGAGCGTACAGAATAATAAGCAGTCGCTTTAAACGCCTGACATATCCTCCTGGTCGTTCTCAGTCGGGCTGAGAAATCAGCCCTTTCTGGAAGCGATCAACGAGCTTGGAAATGGTATACAGGACGCGGCATCCCTTGAGTGAGAACTGTTCGTTACCGGCAAAGATGCTTTGCACAGAAAATAGCGTACACAAAGCGAAGCGGGAATTGGAAGCATCTAAATTGCAACGGGAAGAAAATATAAGCGCCTGGTACTTTCTTGAATATATTGGGCGTTTCTGAGTTGTTGCAAATTCAAGTGTGACATTTAATTTTTACAGAAAAAGACGGGGATATGGCAGTATACAGCAAAATAATACACTTCAATCAGCTTTGCTCTCCCTTACGGCAGTTAACTGTATTTTTCTAGTCATGCCACTCGGTCTCCGTCGGTGTTAATTGGCTGTTGAGGTGATAGTTTAAACACTCAATAGCGTTTCGGGACATTTTCCTCGGGAGTGGAACAACGGGAGTGAATGGCTAATGGAAGGAGAACACGTAAATGCGGGATGTTCATTGGACGAAGGGCCCAATGCTAGACATTGCGTCACCAAGTGCTGCATTTAAAACAAGATGAAACAGGGAGAAGGGTCTGACTGCTGTCGCTGAAGGGAACGACGTATCTGTCTGGATCATACCTTCAAAAAAATACATAACTTGTCACAAGACAGATAAATCCATGTAAATATTTAAGCCTGGCTCTGACTCCAAATCTGTTCCAAATAAAGTTTCAAGAACCACTGCAACATTCCGTTTTTACAAAAGAAAGTAAATTGGTGAGCAGGATGCGATTATGCCTGTTCATGCAGTCGTTTTGGCAGATCTGTATGACAGGTTCGTGCCACCTCTTTAGTCAAACTGGCTGTCTGAAACTAACTTCCTGGATACGGTCCATTCTCTGGCGCCGTCCTTATCCTCTTACCGTCGCCAGCTCTGTCACGAACCTATCTACTGGTCTGCAAGCGCAGGGGCGGATCCAGGGGAACCCAATCCGGTCATTCCTCCCAAAACGGGCAAATTGCATCAAATTTTAGCCGCTTTTACCCGATAGAAAACACTTCAAGATTGTATACTGGTTACCCACCTTTCCCACCTTTGGTTAAGATCTTCCTCTGTGTAAACGATCCCAAGGATTATGAATCACTCAAAAGTGTTTTATCAGTCTGATCGCCGCATTTCCAAGTATTTAACACCCACCAGCACTTTGTATGGCGTCCAGGATCCGCATACATCCCGGGATCTGACCGGAACACCAAAAAAAAGACTCCGTGGCCGTTTCATAACCATTCACGGATCCAGTGGAAAGCCTCCCCCTCTCTAATTTTCCTCCTCAAACCGGCAGATCTATGCACAATTTCGTTTTTCCAAGCTTTTCTAGTTATTGACAGTTATCCTGTCGTTTGAATGGCCCTATCTGGACCTGCCAGTGGCCGGCACGCAGCGGGATAATCGCGGATTAGCTCCGGTCAGTGGATGGTTTATTTACAGTCACCAAGCTCTAGATCAGCCTGTCCTGTACCTAAACACCCCTGGCGCCTGCACCATTCGCAATGGATGGTTGACTGGCGCCATAGACAATCGAGAGAACATGTGTCAATCGTGTAAACAATTTTCAATGGCGGATCCAGGCGTAAAAGTACATCCCACAATCCTTCTAGCTTTATTTTAAAACAAATATTTGACATTAGTTGTTTTGTCCCCGGCCCTGTACCATCCCATGTCACCTTGTTTGGGTTCGCCACTGGCAGCGTCTGAAGACTCTCTAAAGAAAAGAGGGATTTTTACAAAAATCCTCTACTTTCTTGCTCCACATCTTCACCAATCACTTGTTTTAGCTACGACTAATTGTCATTTGTTTTTAGGTCATTATAATTAGCAACAGCGAGCTCCGACTATCAATTTAATTACCCACTACTACCTAAGCTGGAGAATCCGTAATCCCCTCGAAGACATTAATTTGTCTTGCATTTGTTTTTTGTTTTTTTCAAGGCGTCTGCAGAAAAACAAACAGCACTCCTTTTGTGTTAAAGGCGTGAGAAAAGTATTTCTTTTCGAACCAAAGCATTGATAACGTAATTTGTATTGCTGGAGCAATAAATACACACAGAAGAACATCAACTTTATGCCATTCAACCTGTTTGGTGAAAATTTAGAAATTGCATATGTTGGAAGCAAAGCAAAAGTGTTCGATCTTCCCATTTTTGGAAGGGTTCAATTTTGCATGAATTACATATTATAAATCCTAAGCATATAGTAAGTGCTCGAGTTTTGTTTTATTTTCGATCACTATTTTCGAGGTCATAAGTCCCTGGCGACAGAAAATAGATTCTACTCTCAAGTTACTTTTGCTTGCTGGGCGGTGCTACTAAAATCAGGACTAGCTTTGAAAAAAGTGATGCCTTGGTGAGCTCGCAGCCATCCAATAATATCTGATTTTCGGTTACACCAACAACACCGTGTAGCTTAAGAGGAGCCACGTTTCCTACCCTCGAGCTTTACTGGTTTCGTTGGCAGCTAAAACGGTCGCATCTATTTCAGAGTTTCTCAATCTACCATTTATCAACAGCTATCATTTTTGCCGATTATTATGTCAACGAACAAAGCACGCTTACATTACAACAAAGAACGCGCTGTCAGTTCTGACCAAACTCAATAGCAAAGTGACAGTCAGATGACAGCACTAAATTCGTGTTCTGAGTGCTTTCAATGTACCAAATACACCTTCGTCAGCCAGTCAATGGAAGTTAATATGAGTGGTGTTCTTATGCGAGGCATACGGAGCTTTAGTCACTCATGTTAACGTATATCGAATATCTGACAAAAGTGCATGCGATACATGAAAAGCAATCCCAATACTAATTCACGCCAGGTGGAAGAAGTCTCTCACTTTCAACCAAATTATACTCCACTGAATATGGCCTTCAGCACGACAGCACTAAATTCGTTCACTCGCTGTGCCCAGCCAAACAGTTCCACCGACCTGCACAGACTCGGCGCACAGCAAAGCCAAAACACAGTATTACAGCGGATATGAATATATACGGCATCCGCCGCTTTTAACAGGAATGACGGGCGTAACGTACTGGGTTGCGCTGGACACTCGACACTGTACGTACGCGGGTGGATAGTGAGCTCGGCTTCAAACCGATTAAACAATGCCCAAGTGAAGATAAAATTGCTTTATGACTATGCCAGAGTGCTTTTATAACCCAGCGTTTCGATGTACCGGCTTCGTCAGGTGCTATAAAATAGAGAGAATAAAATTTAAACACGCATATAAGACGTAAAAATAAGTATACTCTCTGACAAAGGTGGAACAGCGACAGGTTGGATTAATCACTTAACAAATAGATGGTTAATATATGTAGAGAGTGATGTAACTCTAAGCGTTTATCAGGTGGATATTTCTGACATAGGCGGTTACTCCACCGGGCGACACCAGGGACCGGTCCAAGGCTTGCACCTAACACTGAAAATATCGCTAAAGTCCGAGAAAGCGAAGCCTGGAATACCAATGCTGCGGCTTGTTTTCGGTACACATTCGCATCTACAAGGCATTAATCTAACATTAATCACCACTTCACATGGTGCGCGGATATGGAAGCACCACTTCACATATCATACGCGGATTCAGGGGAGCAAAGAGGGGCAATTCCCCCATTGACACTAGACGCCCTCTTAAGTGGTCACGACACCCCCTTCCCTGAAAGGTCGCTTTTCACCCCCCCTCCCCCATCCCCGGGATGTGAGCAACGGTGCCTCCGCGGAAGGATTTGGCGCCCACCTGATAAGTTTTCCGAGTCAAAAGTGCCGCTCCCCTGGTCCAGATGACGGTCCTCCCCGGACCATATGTCTCCTGATCGGAGATCCTAGATCCAACAATGTCTGATGTTTCTGCATTTGGAATAGGAATATGCCTACATGATTTCCCAAGCTGGATGCTTGATCAACATTCTGCTAATTGAGGTATCAGATACCTGGTTCATAGTCTAATTCCCAAACATTGAAAGCGATCGTGAGCGCTACATGAATTCGATGGTTGGTCTAAAGCTGTCCTGAATAACCCATATAATACGCTGGCCCAGAGCTGGGAACTGCTGTGCACTTTCTACACGCCAGTGTTGTGCTGCAGATCATGCAACTCCCCCCCCCCACCCCCCGCAGAGGCGGCGCCGGCCTGCCGGGATGACTCATCCCGAAGCGCCGAGCCGAGCTCACGGCTGACACGAGGGGCGGAGGGGAGGCGCACACGTCACAGTCACTCTGCCCTCTGATGGCAGAGACGCGGTGGCCTCCGCTGGGGATAGCTGAGTCCACGACTGCGGTCTGCTGCAGCTTTAGATCTCCGATGCAGGCCGAGGTCATGTCTAATCTCGCCACATGAAATTTTGTTCAGCTACTGTTATTGAAAGGCGGAGGGCTGAATCGTGCTAGCAGCATGGGTGTTATTTTGTCCATTGCATAATGGAGCAGAGCTCCTCAATGTCATCCTTCCCGGCATTGAGTTTGAAAGTCTTCCTCTACCACCTCTACCTGCCGTTTGTACAATCCTCTCTAGCACACGGTGAGGAAGACCATCCTCACCTCCCGCACCACCCGTGATGGAATTGACTCCCACATCATACAGTGGGGAGGACTCCCCACCACACAATGAACTGGGTTTCCTTTTTCACGCAGCCTGAGAGGGCTCCCTTGTCACACAATGGGGGGGGAATTCCCACCACACAATAAACTAGGCTTCCTTTTTCACGCAGCCTGGAGGACTCCCTCGTCACACAGTGGGGAGGACTCCCTACCACACAATGAACTGGGTTCCCTTCTTCACGCAGCCTGGAGGGCTCCCTCGTCACACAGTGGGGAGGGCTCCCACCACACAATGGACTGGGTTCCCTTCTTCACAAAGCTGGGAGGGCTCCCTCGTCATACAGTGGAGCGGACTCCCCACCACACAATGGACTGGGTTCCCTTCTTCACGGAGCTGGGAGGGCTCCCTCGTCATACAGTGGAGCGGACTCCCCACCACACAATGGACTGGGTTCCCTTCTTCACAAAGCTGGGAGAGCTCCCTCGTCATACAGTGGAGCGGACTCCCCACCACACAATGGACTGGGTTCCCTTCTTCACAAAGCTGGGAGGGCTTCCTCGTCATACAGCGGACTCCCCACCACACAATGGACTGGGTTCCCTTCTTCACGGAGCTGGGAGGGCTCCCTCGTCATACAGTGGAGCGGACTCCCCACCACACAATGGACTGGGTTCCCTTCTTCACGGAGCTGGGAGGGCTCCCTCGTCATACAGTGGAGCGGACTCCCCACCACACAATGGACTGGGTTCCCTTCTTCACAAAGCTGGGAGGGCTCCCTCGTCATACAGTGGAGCGGACTCCCCACCACACAATGGACTGGGTTCCCTTCTTCACAAAGCTGGGAGGGCTCCCTCGTCATACAGTGGAGCGGACTCCCCACCACACAATGGACTGGGTTCCCTTCTTCACAAAGCTGGGAGGGCTCCCTCGTCATACAGTGGAGCGGACTCCCCACCACACAATGGACTGGGTTCCCTTCTTCACAAAGCTGGGAGGGCTCCCTCGTCATACAGTGGAGCGGACTCCCCACCACACAATGGACTGGGTTCCCTTCTTCACGGAGCTGGGAGGGCTCCCTCGGCATACAGTGGGGAGGACTCCCCACCACACAATGGACTGGGTTCACTCCTTCACGGAGCCGGGAGGGCTCCCTCGTCACATAGCGGGGAGGGCTCCCGGTGTGGAAGAGGAGGGGGTATTCATATGTGGCGCATTCTCTCGGCCGCATCGCCCGGTGCGTCGGATTGAGGCGACGATTGACTCCGTAGTGAAGTACCATGTCAAGGGGCTTAGGACCGACTGTTGCAGTCGCCTCACCGGAGCGAGGCTTCTCCGGACCCTCTGAAGATGAAGTGACGATCTCGGTGATGTTTCTTAGGCAAGCGAAGCATTAATTGTGCTCAGTCTTTTCGCTGAACCGTTTGTACTTGCCTAGGGTTTGGCCTATAGGAGAGCTTCTTCTAACCATCAGCAGAAGAAAACTTCCACCAGAGATAAGGACTGCTTATTCATATTCAGCATGATTCTGATAGTTGTAATACGCAGTAAAACAAGGTTCGTGATTTCGGCAACAAAGCTCCCTGAGGCAAGTTTCCGCGACAGCTGACGATTTAACCACCTGATGTGGCAACCAGCTGACGTGGACGACTCGTGTAACCATGGTTACAGGCCTGTTCAGCCACGAGGCACGCTTATGTTTTACGGCTGCCTGATCTCCGGCCGTAGAGTTACAAATTAACTCACATTAACTATGGTTTGTGTTTAACTAAACACTGGCATTGCCAGTGTGTAAGCTTTCACTTCTAATATACCGTGACAAACGTCCAAAAACAGGATTATTTCCATTTTGGATCGCTTCAACTAATGCATGCCTATAGCGAAATACGTTTATAAGGCAGTTGGTAGTAGGTACATGCTTTCAGTTTAAACTTCATAGCTGAATTTTACACTGGAAGAAGCTGACCAAGGATAAATGACTTAATAAGTAATTAGTAGCAGTCTGTATTCCACCTTTTACAGAATGTCAAATCCCATGTGCCTCACGTTGGGAAAAACAGTAACCTTTTAAGGCCTTTAGAACAGGTTTCATACCAGGTAAGGCCGAAAGAGGAGTGATGTCAGCATGATTTGGAACAGAGCCTTGTGTCTTACCGTGAAGGTTAAGTATCCGTAAGATAAAAAATTTGATCTGAACCGGACCTAGATGTTGTATTTTCCAGCCACAGGCTTCTGGATACCAAAATTCCTAAAGGGAATATGGCAACTTCATGACATTTGAAACGAGTGCTCAGTCACGTAGAGCATACCGAAACCCTCCTGGTGTCATATTTCGTTGCCTTTAAAACTCACATTTAAGGGAGAAACAGCGCCTCAAAACGCGCACTATTTGTATTTTAGCGCGCTAACATCCATGCTTCTAAGCCCCCCTCCCCGGCCCTATGGGCCTTAAGGCTGGCTGTGACGGCCGTAGATTTCGGGGCGAGGCCGCATAGGGAAATTTGGGGTCGATGGGGTCGGCAACCGCTCTAATTCTAGCTGTTTCTCCACAAGCGAGGAGTTTTGGGACATATAAAATATTAAACCTGGGGCTTCCGGTGTGTTCTATCACATACGGACTTACGGTCACAATCCATTATACAGGTGTCGCATTCTCTTTAAGAAGATAGTGATAACATTCGGAGGAAACGCAATGCTCTCTGCATCTGCAATGCCACTGATGCATTTTGCACGCCAATTACGCGTATTATTGCTATCGGTTTCGAGAGCTGATGGAGACAAGCTGTGTCGCAGCTGGTACAAGAACACTATAAAACTGCAGGTTCTGTCCATTTAGAGAGAGCCCAGTTCACAGGTTGTCAGCTGCTCGGTCGTTATTCACGTGGGTCCAGTTTCACCGGTGTTATTGTCCCCGTCTGCTGCGGGACACTTAGCGAGTGCGCTCTCAATCGGTGTTACGATGGTAGCATCATGAGAAAATGGGCCTATTTGGTTCTCAATCGAGTTAAGTTCAGAACATGACTCAGACGCTGGTAGCATACTAGAACTGCTAGCAGCAGATAAAGTATACTATCGAGACTTTCTACAACTCAAGCGAGAAATGATAAAGCCAGAAAATTGTTATGCGACCGAAAACATACTTTATAAGCCGAACAAAAATGAAAAGAAAGAAGTGGAAATCACGGAGAACGCCCGAAAACATTGGGCCCTGACGCTAATGAACGAACTACTATCGCACCAGGCTTTTTATTCGATCATTCGGAGCTGGTTGTGAGCAAGTTTTTACAAACACAAAAAGAAGAATCCCAAGGTTGTCCGATGACCTGCCGAAGACCGCGCCTCCTCGCGCAGTCGCTTTGAAATCATTTGGACCGCCAACACGACCGCCGATGCTCCCCTAGCAGCGCATGAAGTCGTGAACTTTTCCACTGCTGCGTGAAAAAGGCTTCTCTCAACAGCCCGTACTGAGCCATCAGCTCCCAAACCAACTTCTTCGGCAGGACTAAGTTGTAGGGCAGTCAATGGATTCAAGCGCCATGAGTTCTATTCTCGTGCTGCACAGAGGTCGGAAAAGGCGTCTTAACACGCGCACTGGAGGGGGGCCTCGGAGGCCCCCCACCTGTTTTTCCGAGGTGGCCGGTGAACCGCTTGTAGCCGAAAAACGAAACCTGGCCACATTTAACAGAATTTAATAGCGCGTCGATTGGTGAAGACTTTTTGACAATCGGCCGAAAATTTTTTGACTTATAGGCTTTCAAAGTCAGACCTGCATTTTGAGATCGCCGTAAACGCGCGGTCGGACCAGTTAGCTTGCATTGAAGACCGAGTGGTGACGTCATAACGTCATATAAGCGGGACTATATGTCAAGGTCACTTCACATGAAGGTCAAGGTCAAGGTCACAGGTCACAGGTCAAGGTCATATCTGCACTTTCAAGGTCACTGACCACTGTGCGTCCGGCCAAATGACGTTACCCCGTCTGACATATATTATGCTATGACGTCATCGGTAGGGTACCCCAATACAAAGGTCAAGGTCAAAGGTCAAGGTCAAAGGTCATTTGGAAAGGTCAATCCTCATTTCCCGCCAAACAGTGGCTAGAGTGTTAGTCAAAGTGTAAATAATAAGTAGTATACCATATGGTGACCTTAAAGGTCAATGACCTTGAATGACCTTGACCCAAAAGTTGTGGGGAAGCCTCTTTGAGACCTCTTCTCTATGAACCTTGTCCGCCTTTAGCTTATTCCCGCCATTTTCCTGCATAATCACAGCATTTACCAATCGATCCCAGCATGGCCAATATTTGACCTTTACGACCTCGTTTGACCTTGAAGATATTGACCTAGGTCAATGAAAATTGGTCATCATGTAGATCACCATAGCCCCCACCCACCTACCAAGTGGCGTTTTTCTAACCCTCTTAGTTTCCGAGATCTTAGGGGGGCCTACCAGGCCCCCTCCAGTGCGCGTTAGTGCCAGACCCCCTCCAGTGCGGGTGTTAAGTGTCACCAATAGAATTCCAAACCAAACATGGAACTGGAAGCCAAGAACACTGAAATTTGGCACCAAAAGTGGATCATTTGTCAGATCCTCTGAGTTTTTTTAAATCCTAACTATCTTATTAGCAGACTTTGTGTCAACTTGTCACGATGAGGTGTGCACAATCTTGGTCACCGACTTGATCTGCTTTTGTCACCACCATTGTTTGCGAGTTGGCAAATCTCTCGACCTCTGGTACTGCACCTCCCACAACACTCCTCACAACTGAGCGAGGAAGGTTTTCGGTGGTAACAAATCGCAAGGCCTTATTGCCTTTTCAGCAAAAATTTCTTAAAAAAACGGTTCCGTTTCATCCCGTCCTAGCTAAAGCTACGAAAATCCATCTCATCTTATCTCACACAGGCCTATACAAGACGCATTGCTAACTTGACCTGACTGACGGGGTATAAGGATTCCCTTCCCACTTTGTCATATAAGCAGGAAACTATCACAGATGCCTGTGTCACGCCAGCCACGCAGCTGCGAGTCTCGTTAGCATTCCTCGCGGTGTGACTGTCTCCGCAGCGGAGGTGGGGGCAGCAGAAACCACGGCACGCGCGCTTCACTAGCGCGCGGTCACGCGCCGGGGGAGGTGGCGGCGGTCGCGCCGGCTTCGAGCTCCGGTGATATAAAGAGGACGGCCAGGTGTGAGTCATTTAAATGAAGTGACTGATTCTAGGGTGGAGGTTATGAAAGCGGATAATAAAGCAATGCTAGCGAATTATCATTATGTAGGTAATTTCTCATGTTGGGTTCCTCGCCTTTGTTCGGCGACTCCCCACTGTCTGTACTTCGAACATTACAACTATATTATATTTTTATTTATTTAATATCGATGCATTGAAAGAAAGAAATTTAGTGTTCTGTTGATTGACCCAGCATTGTATAAATTTTCCGCATACTTAATTACTTTTTGTATATCAATCAGAAGCAACCGACTGATCGTTTACAATAGTGCGTCATGAATCGGATGTCTGAATTAGTGTCCCATCTGACTCAATCCATGGATCCGACTGGATCGGCCTGAGAATTCGGATAGCTATAGATATGTATAAGGAGTCAGACGGCATTTTCTGTTTTAGTTTTTCGGATGTTGATCCAATTTGGATCGATGATCGTGGTGTACAAACATATTGGCCCGGATTTGTCGGCGAAAATTCGGATATGAATCGGATTGAAGCTGAATTGTCTTGGCCATGACGTACTTCCGCTAAAGTGGATCCGAGCTGGGCCTGAGGATGCAGGTTACCTCCTGGACCCATTTGCAGCAGGTTAGGATTTTGGGGTTAGCAAGAAAACATTGTGTACCAGGGTCAAAACACTGACCCTGGAACCCTACAGGGCCCAGAGGCGACGGGCCGTGCCCCACACGGGGAGCTGATGTCAGCTCAATAAGGACACATACCCCTTCCACAAGTGAACCACTGTTCTGGCCCGAGAAGAAACAGGAAGTGTATGATAAATATTTATCCTTAACGTTTAGTGACGAATTTAGTGACGAACGATTTAGTGGCGATAATTTTCCAAATAATCCAACAATTAAAGCGGAAAGGTAAGTATTTCCAGGAGATCCCTGAAGTCTACTCCTTTTTCAAACACGCAGCTCTTGGATAGGGCCTGGGTTTTCTATTTCCCTGGCCGTGTTTATTGTGCCAAACAGGAAATAACAATATCCGAGAAATAAAACGAGTTTCCTCTCTAGTGTTGAAATCTGTACATTTCAGTCCTAAGAGTGCCCTTTTTCTTCCTTGATTCCCAGTGAATGGTTGAGAAAATCAACTTATCTTGGATCAAGATGGAACACATTCAAACAGAAATCCGGCACAGAGATTCGAAAGTTGTGCTTCCGCGCAGTAACCGTGCGCGCAGTGACACCCACATCCAATCACCGCCTCCGCAGTAGACGGGGCGCTAATCCACCCGGCTCTCCCACCAGCTCAGATGTCGCGTGAATGGAAACACACACCGGGTAGGTCACTAGGTCACCGGGTGGCGGAGAGCACAACCCTGTCCGGCTGGCACAGCGTGCAAAACGCCCACGGGCAGAAGCGGATCCAGGGGGCAAAGGAATTTCCCCTCGATCAACCCTCGGTGCCCACTTAAAATGTCACTTTCCATCCCCACCCAGCCTAGAATGCGAGAGTACCGGCGACCCAACGATAGGATTTGGCGCCTACTTAATAAGTTTTTCCGTCTAAAAGTGGCACCCCCTGGTCTAGACCCCCTGATTGGCAATCCTGGATACAAAAATGGAGGTGCTCTGGTACGAGTGGATCAAGAGGAGCTGGAGTAACAAGACTGGTGGGTTTTCGGCACACTGCTGCAGAATTGCTTTCCAAGGATGCCAAAATAGACCCCCGGTGAACTGTCCTTGTTACTGGCACAGGTTCCTTGCTTTCTGGAGAAAGTGGTTCCAGAGCAAGACAGGGAATTTTCAGCACTATCTTCCAGAAATCTCACTTAAATAATATGTTTAGTTTAGAAATGGACCAGAACACTACAGAAAGGACAGGCCCTGTCACATCCAGAGGAAGGCTAACTAGCCACGGCTCCATCAATCGTCCACGGCAACGCTTCGCCGATCGAGCCCCAGCTCTCTCCGACTCCAGCACGATGTTTGCATAAAAAACCGACCTGCTCGACACGAGCTAACAGGACATCGAGTTCTTGCAGCCACTGACCAGCCCATTGTTGCCAAATGCGCCCGGGTAAAAACGCCTCGCACCGCCCGGACGAGCCGCTCCGCCCTGCGCGGCGCGTCCCCAAATGGCGGCCGAGAGCAGGCGGTCCACTTCAAACCGGCTGAATGCACTCCACACTCACAAGGGCGGTGCCAGCAACAGCGGTCAGGGGAGCAAGGTGCTGGTTTATGTCCAGGAAGAACCGGGAGCGGTCCCAAACAGCAAAATTGTTAGATGAGAGAGACACCGGCTTGAGTGAGGGATGATTTCGACGTCGTGTTGTGTTAAGACATAGTTTCCGTGAATGGGTGAAACAGAGAAGTTATCGGTACTAGCATTTTTCGATGTTTTTAGTTGACCCCTGACCGATACAATTTGGTCAAGATCGTTACATCTGGCCATGAGGTGAGAGATGGAGCTTATTGGTGGAGCGTAAACTCTCAACTTAAAGGAAGCTACTCAATCAAAGACTTCAGCACTTCAGAGATGGAATCCCTTTTAACTTTTGCTCATAATTTCAATTGTTTTGAGTTTTACCCTATTTCTTCCATCTTTGTTTGCAGATGGGAAGACACAACCTGGTACCCCCCCTCTACAGAAGGAACTAATGGCGCAATCAATCAGTTATAAACGAACATTCAGCTTCTGTGATTAACTCCCCCAGTACCTGCACCTGACGCTGCCACTGCCACTAGCCAAGAGTGGGCACTGCTTGCTGTCGGTCTACTTTCCAGCAGGGGCGGCGACAGATCACAGGTGATGATTGCGGGAGACGGATCCCCCACTGACCACGGATATAGGGACGAACTGGGCTCAACGGCGATCCCAGGTGGCACACAAAGCAGGCAGCGGTCACCAATACAGAAGCATTAATATTACCATAGCATACATATTTTAAAAAATTTAAAAAATAAAACTAGCCCTGGATCCGCACCTGACCATTTTCTTTTTCTTTTCAGCCCAAACTGATGTCCCAGATGATTCCGCCTCACCACATGGAAATGCACTATCCTGCTGGGTTTTCTTGGTTAGATCCGCTTGAAGGGCCGATCTCAATCAGCCGAGATTGTAAAAAATGGGCCTCCAGGCTCAGTGTTTTCCACAGCCACCAAATGGAAGCTGAAATTGTCACTTCTCTCATATACGTTCCATTATCATTCAGGCATCACTGACAACCTCCATCTTGGGAGAAACATGCTCATTAATGACAGTTAGAAAATCAGGCCGCAGCCTAGTTCGTCTTCCTCTCTCGCTGTAAGCACGATCGAACGTTCCCTATAGAGCGCGGTTCAACAACCCACTAAGGACTGAGACAAATCCAACAGCCAGGGATGGCGGCTTCCTGGAGCAGGGTGTGCAGCTCCACACCCTGAAGAAATTGAGGGTGTGCAAAAGTATCATTTTGCACCCCCTGTTTTGAATTGGTTCACGGAGGCGCCCTCCCCCTTCCGGATTTGGGCGGCGTCACCCCCACCCCCCCCGGATTTGACCGGCGCCCTCAGCCGGTCAAGAGAAAACAGGCCTAAACACCGCCTACCTGAAGAGGTAAGACCCTCTGTGAGTACTCAAAGACACTTACGCATATGAATGGCGCCTCCTGACATCAAAACCGCCCCCCAGGAGGGAAAAGGCGCCCCCTCCCTAAAATATTGCACACCCGCTCGGAAATGGAATCCATCGTCCCTGCCACCAGCTCCCATGCCCGAACAACCGACAGTGCATTGACTTGACACGGTACAATCCAGCACGTGCAGATCGTTTTTATCGACTGGCCCACATCCTCGCATCAGGAGATGCGAACCCTGCGCGTGATCGCGAAGAAGCACTCCGCCGCGGCAGAACGCGCGCAGGAGGCGCTTCGGCCGGGGTTCGATGGAACAGAAAGTCTGATTTATAGTCTGACGGTGGAGAATGTATCAGAGGTCCCGGAGACGGCCACCAAACATCCGTCACTGTCTCTGCACCGGCATGACCATAATCGTGTCCCCCGGCGCACGACAATGGATGTAAATGGCGTGTCAGCTAACAAGATTTGTGATCAGCTCCGAGTTGGAGCAATCTGAGCAATCGAAAATAAATTGACGCCGGGATTTAAGTAATATTTTACTATTAGTGCAGTACTCCCGCATGACAAATGGCAAACATCTCCCCTCATAAGCGTCACCGCCGGCAAAGAAGTGCGAGGGTCGGTCAATCTTCAGCATGCTGCTGACAAGAACTCTCACTCCGAACCCAAAATAATCGGCTTTGGACTGATTTTTGCCTCTTGGAGTAACTGTCTATCAAATTTATACATTTCCTTCCAATTTGCCTCAGGTCTGGGACTTTTTATGAAACTCGGGAGAACAGACCCCCTGCCCCCTATCCCTATTCCAATGTGTATGTCTCTCCTAATTCTATTAATCAGTGCCAAATCCGATCGCAAAAAAATTAAGTCCAAAGTCCAATAAAAGATACATAATAACCATGAGCTATGGCCTATGGTTTTCCACACAGATCAGTCAACGCCTCGTGGACGTTTAAACTTTAGATTCGGTCGTAAAGCTCAGGTTTTACGTATTTATTCAAAAACTTGCTTGCTTTTTCCTTTTCTCACCGTATCGCTACTTTTGTGTTAATTATAGCGCAATAGGCTTACTCTGACATTTCCAGCTGGCTATCTGGAAACTGGGCGATACTGACTGGTCTGAGCCCGTAGAACCTTTCCGTTAGGCGATACGGTCCTAAACAAAAGTCACTCGAAGTGTTCTTGGCAAGCTTCTAAATCCAATTGATCTTGACAGCGAGCTTATTGCTCTATCCAATATGTATCCAACAGTTTAGGGGACACAAATGCTTGTCTCACTGGGCATGTGATCTATCAGACACCGTATCAAAGCGCGGATGATCTGAACTGCCACAATCTCCCATCCTTGCGCGCCACAGTACCTGTTTCAGCTTCTCCTGCGTCTGCAGAATCTCCATAAACAAATCCAGCTTCTCTCCGAAGACACTGAAGCTGCTGCGAGACGCCGGCGTGGGGCTGATGATGTCGCCACACTCTGCCCCGTTCGTCACCGTCACCACCGGTGTTGGCAAGGCCTCACTCACGGACACGGAAGAACCTGAGCTGATGCCGCTCGAGTTGTCGTCCGCCGGGTACAACATGGTGACGCAACTGCGGTACGGTCCCGCTCCACGAGGATGTGGCCCACCGCCGGGTTGTTTAGGGTGTCTGTCAAAATGGCACTCGGGGTCGAAAGCGACGATAGCGCCGACACGCCCCCCACCCGCGGCATCCACGCTCGGTATGCGGCGCTGCACGCGACGAGGGTTGAGGGCGACGGTGGCGACGCCGGCGGCGAACGACGGAAGCATTGCGGAGAGGTGACAACTGAGCGGGGTCGACGAAACCCCGCAAATGATTCTGCTCAATGAATTAATGAAGTTATCGGGAGGGTTGTTTTAGATGCATGTTTTGCTGTAAGTCTTGCCTTACCGGAGCTGTGTTACATCTTCAGCCAGTGATCAATGAAAGGTATAGTGTGTCTGCTGACTATCCATATCTTCCATAATTATTTGCAATTGAACCACTTGAGGTCATGACCTTGTTTGCTTACAAGGGGTCAGATGTTGGAGGATGTACCCTGTAAGTTTTAAGTCCTTCTTTACTTCGTCAGTCTCTCATTTTACAACTCAAAACGTCAAGGTGGGGTTGTCGATGTCATTTGAGGTCACCCGTCCTCATCACACTGAATAGTCCTTGTCACAGCCTCAAAAAGTCAGGAGTCATCAGCTGATGAAACGAAATTGAAGACTGGAAACATAGTTATGACCCAATTTATACCAAACCGTTCTTTTATTGGCCAAGCGCAGCGACAAAGGCTAAGACCTCGTGCAAGCCTTGGAAATGACCAGAGCTAGGTGTTCCGTTCCTTAACACCCACCCCTCTTGGACTCCGAGCCACCTTTGCCCTAGTGGGGAGGTTCAATGCCCACTCCCCCTCTATCTCCTGGTTCTCGTCTTCCATGCGAAATAGCGAGAAAACGCGAAAGCCGGCAGATAGCCCATACTAAATAAGGGAAGAAACTATATTGGTCTTTTTTTGCTCAGGCCTATTTTGAGGTCATGACAGGTCAAAGAAGGTGACAGGTTAGAGAAAGATTTCTTGGCCCTAGCGTCTGGCTGGGTTCAGTTAGAGTAACTTGCCAAAGATCACTCGCTTCCTCTTGTTACAGCAAAATCGATATGACCATACTATGTCAAAACATAAAAATGACCTCACTTAAATTCAGGTCAAGGCAAGGTCTTAAATACTACATCTAATATCTGGCCTAACATGGTCAACATGCATATCAATCGACTCGCAAAGATAATGAAAATATAATGGTTTTATAATAAAGTCACCATCATTATTTCCTGTCAAGCTATTAAACCAGGACTGACACTTTCTTAAGTAGTCCCAGATAACCTCGCAGAGGTCACAAGTTAAAACTCGTAACACGGCCCTGAGAAGTAGCCTATGATACTGCGACTTGGAAAAAGGAAGGTATTTTAAAACACGCCTACAGAAATATAGTCATGTTTCCCAACTCCCGTTGTTTTCCTCGTGCCTTTCCAATGGATGGATCATAAGCCGTATCTGGTCCTAGGTCATCGGTATAATAATCAGTTACCATGGCCCGTGGTACTCGGTCGGCTCATTATATGATATGAATAGTAGATCAATGGATTAAACCTGCTTCCACTACGTGCACTTGAAATATTTGTTTCGGTGAAGCCACTTGAACTAGCCTGGTGACCTGATCTGAGGTGACTCAAACTTAAAATTGTCGGAAAAGTTTTGGAATTAATCAGTGATGAATTAACATAGAAGTCGACGCTTCGTGTCCCCATCTTCTGGTTCCCTAAAAAAACCAGAGGGTGTTCAATACCCCCCCCCACACACACACACACGCCCACGCCCACGCCCACGCCCACGCCCACGCCCACGCCCACACACACACACACACACACACACACACACACACACACACACACACACACACACACACACACACACACACACACACACACACACACACACACACACACACACACACACACACACACACACACACACACACACACACACACACACACACACACACACACACACACACACACACACACACACACACACACACACACACACACACACACACACACACCAATACCTGTATATCATGTAAGTCGAGGACTCCAACCTTACCGTGTATCTTGAGGACCACATGAAGGAGAAATGTTAGCTCTGCTTGGATTTGGCATGAGAGTGGGCTTGGTATCCCAATGCCTCTCCTCGGTTGAAAATGTCCAAAACCTTATTTGGGAATTTCCTGGGGAGGGTTGGAATAACGAGGACATTTGTGATATTTGAGGACCGGTGTGTAAAGAGGTCTGTTCTTTGTGCATTTAGAGGACTTCGGTGTTGAATCGTCACATCAAAATTAAGAGGCCATTAACTGTCTTTTCTACAGTAGAAATCCGCACAGATTTAGGCGCGGTCCCAGGAGGCCTTTGGGGGCCATGGCCTCTAGAGGCTATCAGGTTGAGGGGCTATCCCTCTCCCAAAGGCCAGGGAAATTAAAAAAAATCAGTTTATAGTAGGCCCGTTGAGCAATTAAATATTCGCTCGCGCCCCTCTCCCTCTTCCCGGTGTATGATATTTCAATATGTATGATATCAATGAATTCTTCAGGCGGTTTTCCCACACAATTCCCATCCTCTTCCAACTCCTTTATATACGTGTCCTCTCCTCCAGATGCTGAGGACCTTTGCATGCTCAACCAGTGGAACCAGGCCATCCCAGCAAATTAGAAGTCATCAAAACGTTATCCACGGCTCCTGACGTCTGGCATGAGGCATGTGCTATGGAGCTACAAAGCAGTCAGATGAGCGAGCTGCGAAGCGCTCACGCTCAATGATGACGACATGAGTTACACAAACAAGTTTGACCAGAAGACAAACAAAAAGGTGGTTGACTCGCTGACAAGTTTGGGTTGATGCACTTTGTTTTTTCCTTCAGCCTAAAGCAGGGATGTGGATTTATATCTCTTTAGGGGTTCCGGGCTCCCCCGGCGTAAATTGAACGCAATGCTAAAAATCCTTTAATTTTCCCATTTTTCATGTAAGTGACTGCAAAATAATTGAATATAGTCCACCAGATCAGTGAGAAGGCTAGCACACAGCTAATTTTGTGCTAGCTGTATCGATATGCATGCTATTGACATTATTTCTAATTTGGGCACCCAAACCGTAAATATGTTAATCCAGCCCGATTTTTGCCTTCTTGGGAAAAAATTACTATTAGATGGCGGCGCTGATTCATGGTTTACGGCTTGTACTACTGTTACCAGGGGGTAATCTGTTTCAGCCACTGAATTCTCTTGTACTGATCAGTCATACTCTCATTGAAATCTACTATGTGAAGAAGGCAAATACATAAACATGTTCATTGTTCATAAATAAAGTAATACAGCTTAAAATCTCATCGGGATATTTGAAAGCGTGGTGAACAGCATGATCAGCTTGTAAAAGCACCGCAATCCCTAAATGACGTTCAGTATAGTCTCTACTGAACGTCTATACTATAGACATGGCTCTGAAAATGTGTAGCGAATGACGTTGACACCAGAAATCTGTGGGTAGCGGAGATGTGATCCCTTTTTTGAAAGAAGAATGTGGACCAAACTTCTCGAACAATTAATGCATTTCCAATTGAGAGTGGAAGGACTCGGCTGAGCCGGAGCGACCGGCGGCGGCTGCCGCAGATTCTGCAGAACCGGTGGATCTGGACGGAGCCTTGGAGCAGCCCGCGCGCGCCGCTGAAGACAAGGAGAGCCAGCTGCAGGAGGCCACCCGACGCTCGCTAGAGGAGGGCGAGCTGGCCGACATCGCTGCCGAGCAGACGCGGCTGTCCCAGCCCTTCGTGGAAGGCGACCGCTCAAAGCCTGAGTGTAAGACAGTGGACCCGGTCGGCGCCCACAGCTACCGACCTGGTGGGCCTGGTGAGCCAATACGGCGGCGGCACCCAGGCCGGCCACTACGTGGCCGACGTGTACAGTCTGGGCCGGCGGCGGTGGTTCCATTATGACGACCGCAGCGTTACCTGTGTCCCGGATCAGGACGTGCTCGGTGAGGGACACCAGTGGAACGGATATGTCTTCTTCTACCTGCACACAGACCTGTGCAGCCAGGTGGCCAGAGTCAAAACCAGAGCCACCTGAGACACATGAGATTGTGTTGTCTCGTACTTGTAATATCATTATCGGTCGTAGTTAAAAAAAATGTATTGAGAGGTCACGATCCTTACTTGACCCCAGGTGATCAAAATAGGAAATTCCGTTTCCAAAGCTGTTGTATTCGGTAACCATATTCCGTGATGTTTACTGTCGGAAATGCCTCTGACCGGCGGTAAATACCACTTACGTTTCTCTACGTGAAATAAACAGTTTTCATGGATTATTTTAAAGTGGGTGCCAAATATTTCTTACAGAACCCCAAGAAAAATTGAACAGTTTGTCGGGGTTGAGTCACTGACTTGTTTTTTTTGTTGAGAGCAATTCTGAATAAAAGATACCCACAAAAATCTTCAAAATGAAATTAAAAATACCTGATCAATTTCTTCGCAACTCGTCAAAATTTTAGGTCAAGGTCATTCAAGGTCAGGTCACTAGACCAGATCAAGTGACCTCACCTAAAAAATGTATTAAGATCCCATAAGCAGGAACAGGAACAGCAGCTAGTTATCTGAAATCCATATCATATAATGGTACCCCAACGTGTGCTACAAAATATGCCCGGGATTTGTATATCGATGACGTAAGGTCAGGTACGAGCCGGTACCTCTTCATTACAAATATATGGAAAACAATAAATTAGTGATAACTTCGCAGATAGGGAAGATCGATAGCCTATTTTAGCACCATCGTGTTTGACCACCGTGCAGTTCGAATGATGTGCATTTTGACCTATGTTGGCCTTGACCTGCCCTTAACCTGACCTTAGGTCACGTTTAATGTTGATTTGACCTGACAAGGTGAAATCCTGCCTCATTTGATCGGGCTTGACAGGAGGATTCTAAATATTTCCTTATTTTTATATAGTTCTGCACTGTCAGTTGCTAGAATACAAAACATACATTTCCATTGTATCCCTAGGTAACATACTTTAACATCTGGTGACGTTGAATTTGGCCGGATAAAACATGTTCCAAATATTTTTTGGTAGAAATTGAGATGGGCTATCTAACACCGTTTACTGCTTTATTCTATCTATCATTGTTACCGAGATCGTGGGGGGCGGGTACCCGCTGCCCTCGTCAAAACGAAGGTGGCTCAGACCCCTGTCAATTCGCGTGTTTACCAAATATTAAAAAAACCTTAACACATGGAGTTAAGTGTCAATAAGATTTGAAAAAATGCAACTAGGTGTAGGTAGTTGCATTTAGGCGAAGATATGAGGACTGTTGGTCCTCTCCTCATATTAAATTTTGGGCTTAAGAAAGAGAACGAATATCAAGATGACGTAGTATTTACGTAGCAGTATCGTATCGTATCGTAGTATTTCACTCCCGAATCAAATTGAAAACAACACAAAACAAGCTCATGTGGTGTTTATTACGAGCCAGGTAAAAGCATCCTTTGTTGGTCATGTCCATGTTTCCAGGTGCTCACTGAATTTCCAATATGCGTTAAACCAATCACAACCAATCTGTTCAAATCAATGCACATCTACAAACAAGCGTGATCCAGTGGCCCGCCCCACCCAGAGAGGCCCTGAGGTATCTGTGTTAACTCCCGATCAACATCAACACAGCTCTCCTCAACACTGAGTACACACACGGCGGGCGCACTGCAGCACCACAGCTTTCCTCAACACTGAGTCACAATACACGGCGTACTGCAGCACCCCAGCTCAACGCTGAGTACACACACGGCGCACTGCAACACCACAGCTTTTCTCAACGCTGAGTACACACACGGCGACGTGTTGCGGCTGTGAGGCTCCGGCTCCGAAGTCCTGCAGCTGTGAGGCTGCGGCTCCGACGTGTTGCGGCTGTGAGGCTCCGGCTCCGAAGTCCTGCAGCTGTGAGGCTGCGGCTCCGACGTGTTGCGGCTGTGAGGCTGCGGCTCCGACGTGTTGCAGCTGTGAGGCTGCGGCTCCGACGTGTTGCGGCTGTGAGGCTGCGGCTCCGACGTGCTGCAGCTGTGAGGCTGCGGCTCCGACGTGTTGCGGCTCTGACGCTGCCTCGGCGCTGAGCCCACTCGGGAATAGGTAGGCGCGCAGTCCCTGCAATAAAAGACATAGAAACATATGAGGGTGCTTGCCGATTCGACTTTGACAGTTTTCTATTCCTCATTGTTTCCTCCCATACTGCTCTTTATGAAATCACTGTGATCTCCAAATGTCATTCAAGCCACCATCCTGCTTTTTAAAGAATGGAATGCATTTTTAGCTGAAATCCGTTGGAACCAATTCATAAACGGGCATAGCTCAGGGAGCCCAGTCATGCGGAGCATTCAAATGATATCGTCCACCGAGGATGAACTGATGAAAATAATTATTCTACCTATTCTCAAATTTGGATGATGAAAAATTGTGATTTTACCCAAGACATGACTTTGGTGAGTCTGCAAGACAGGAGGTGGCAAGGGTCTTAGCCTTGGGGGAAGCAGTGGATGAGCACTTCTATCAACAGTAGACCCTGGTGTTGGAGCAGGACTTTGGGACACCCCATCTGCATTCCCTCTCCCCACAACAGGTCCCCCTTGGTGTCTTCTCTTGCCATGCCCCATCACAGTGTGCCAGCCACCGGGCCTAGGCTGTGTACCCCTACTGGGAGCTGCACCCTGAGTACCTGTTGGTGAATCCCTGGGAATCTCAGAGGCTGCGGCTTCGACGTGTTACAGCTGTGAGGCTGCGGCTCCGACGTGCTGCGGCTGTGAGGCTCCGGCTCCGAAGTCCTGCAGCTGTGAGGCTGCGGCTCCGACGTGCTGCGGCTGTGAGGCTGCGGCTCCGACGTCCCGCGGCTGTGAGGCTCCGGCTCCGACGTGTTGCAGCTGTGAGGCTGCGGCTCCGAAGTCCTGCAGCTGTGAGGCTGCGGCTCCGACGTGTTGCGGCTGTGAGGCTGCGGCTCCGACGTCCTGCAGCTGTGAGGCTGCGGCTCCGACGTGTTGCGGCTCTGACGCTGCCTCGGCGCTGAGCCCACTCGGGAATAGGTAGGCGCGCAGTCCCTGCAATACAAAACATAGAAACATATGAAGGTGCTTACCGATTCGACTTTGACAGTTTTATATTCCTCATTGTTTCCTCCCATACTGCTCTTCATGAAATCACTGTGATCTCCAAATGTCATTCAAGCCACCATGCTGCTTTTTAAAGAATGGAATGCATTTTTAGCTGAAATCCGTTGGAACCAATTCATAAACGGGTATAGCTCAGGGAGCCCAGTCATGCGGAGCATTCAAATGATATCGTCCACCGAGGATGAAAGGATGAAAATAATTATTCTACCTAGTCTCAAATTTGGATGATGAAAAATTGTGATTTTACCCAAGACATGACTTTGGTGAGTCTGCAAGACAGGAGGTGGCAAGGGTCTTAGCCTTGGGGGGAAGCAGTGGATGAGCACTTCTATCACCAGTAGACCCTGGTGTTGGAGCAGCACTTTGGGACACCCCATCTACATTCCCTCCCCACAATGGGTCCCCCTTGGTGTCGTCTCTTCATCATAATTGGTGGTTTAGGGCGCGCCGACTACGAAGGTCATGTGGCGCCCATAACACTAAATAAGATATATACAAAAGAGTGTCAACATCTCACAGGGCTAGAGGTGAGTCAAAGGTAAAAATATAAAAAAGATGTAATTAAAAATAGAGAACCACAGTTTCAAATCACACCCTAGGTCGGCGAGTAAATAACATTAAAATCGACGCTCCTTAGATACGATATAATACTTGATAACTCAACGGTCGGAAACTCTCCCAGAAGAGACTCCAAGGAGGGTGACCCTCCCAAGTGCCTAACCCGCTCAATCTCATAATCGCAGCAGTCAACAAGAACATGCTTCACACTCAGTGAGTCATCACAGCGCGGACAGAGCGGCGGATCCTCTCTAGTCAAGCGGAAAGAGTGCGTAGCGTGGGTGTGGCCAATGCGCAACCTCGACAAAACAACTTCCTCTTTTCTGGATCTAGCACTGCTAGAAGGCCATTTCCCTAGTTTGGGTTTCACACTTCTCAACTTTGCTCCCCTGGGATCCTCGTCCCATCGCCGCTGCCAGCTACTCATTACAAACTTCTTAACAGGAGCATACAGGTCAAAGAATGGAATATGAAGGCCAGGGGGAACATCACGTTCTACTGCAGCCTTTGCAGCTGAATCGGCCCGTTCATTGCCGCTGATGCCGCAATGGCTTGGGATCCACACAATCTCGACATTTTTCCCCTTTTCCTTTAGACCGTGCAGCTTCTGTCTAATGAGGACCAAGAGAAATGATGACGATGCGTTATAAAAATAAAAAGACTTCAAAGCCTGTAGAGAGGACAGTGAATCAGTAAAAACGACAAACTGTCTCGCCCTCGACCTAGACACCTGGTCCAAACAACGAAAGATCGCAAACAGCTCAGAGGTAAAAACAGATGCCTCGCACGGCAAGCTAAAACCTCTCTCGACACCTTCACCAACAAATGCACAACCCGTGCCACTGTCACTTTTCGAGCCGTCGGTGTAAAAGCGAACGTGATTTTCAAAAGATTCAGAGCAAAAATCCATAAACAGCTGGCGCATCGCTTCAGGAGGCATATGCTTGCATTGTTCAAGTAAGTACGTATTTGTGTTCACTTCCGACACAATCCACGGTTCAACGGAAGATACGTCATAAGATTCAACAAGGTCTGTATCAATACCAGCCTCTGTCAGCCAAGCCCGGACCCTTACCCCCGGATGGCGGGCTGAAGCACGCGAGCCATTATCGATTCGACGGAGGTGGGCGTCACTAAAAAAGGTTTGATATGTGGGGTGTTGTGCTGACTGTTTAATTTTTATTGCATAACGCATAGCGATCATTCTTCGGCGGGTTTCAAGCGGCATTTCATCAGCATCGACCAGCATACTGATTACTGGAGATGTACGAAACGCCCCAGTAATTATTCTTATCGCTTGGTGGTGAACAACATCGAGCATCTGTTTGGCCGACTGAGAAGCAGCTTCATAGACAACACACCCGTATTCAATCTTGGAGCGGACGAGCGCCCTATATAACATGATTAGCATTTTTCTGTCAGCGCCATACCTCATTTTCGTCAACACCTTGAAAATATTCAATGAATCGAAACACTTCTTACGCAGTTCTTTTATATGCGGTACATATGTCAGCTTTTTGTCCAGCGTTATTCCAAGGAATCTGGTTTCACCTACAACTTCAATCTGATTACCGCAGATAAAGAGTGTCGGGTCTTCACAATCGCTGCGTCTATTACAAAAATGCATACATTTGGTTTTGGTACTTGAGAAATTCAGCCCGTTGCGTGTGCTCCACTGCTGCAGGCGGTCGAGGCCAAGTTGAAGCCGCCTCTGCGCAGCAGCAGTAGTGGATGCCGTCACCCACATCGCAAAATCATCAACGAAAAGTGCGTGCTTTATACCGGTCGGGAGATCGTCTGCAATATCATTAATCATGATTGCAAAGAGAGCTATGGAGCTCACAGAACCTTGCGCTATGCCGTTCCGTTGTTCATACCGGTTCGACAAAGAAGAGTTTACACGAAACCGAAAATATCTATTTTTCAAAAAGTTTGAAACAAACCAACCCATGTGTCCTCGAACGCCAAGTCCGAAAAGCTTCTGTAGAATACCATGCCTCCATGTACAATCGTAGGCACGCTCTACGTCAAAGAACACAGCTATAGTGTGGGCCTTCCGTAAAAACCCCTCCCGCACAGAAGCATCGAGTCGCACAAGGTGGTCGATTGTGGAGCGGCCCTGGCGAAAACCACACTGGCTGCTACAAAGCAGCTGATTTGACTCCAAGTACCACACCAGACGCGTGTTTACCATTTTTTCGAACAATTTGCCTACACACGAAGTTAACGAGATTGGACGGAAGTCGTTAGGGGACAGGCCAGACTTGCCAGGCTTCAGAATAGGTATAATATGTGCTTCACGCCATTGGTCCGGAAAATCATTATTTCTCCACATATTATTAAACATCTTCAACAGGGATACAAGAGATGAGTCTGGTAAGTGAGAGAGCATGGTGTTTGAAATGTTGTCCGGGCCGGGTGACACCGGTCTGACCTTAGAAAGAGCAGCTCTGAGTTCGGGCATAGAAAAAGGCTCATTATACGTGGCAGTATTGCTTTGGCCAAAGTCGACGGGCTTTCGTTCGGCCACCTCTCTTGTTCGTGAGAAAGTTGTGTTTTCCATAGTGCCATTACAGCGCTCAAAAAATGACTTCGCCATACACTCGGCCACCTCCTGGGGCTCTGTTATTTTAGTCCCGTTCACATCCAGCACTGGTGCGGTCGGAGGACAGCTCTTCCCCTGCACACTCCTAATACGCATCCACACTTGTGTCGAAGGCGTAAAACGATTGACACAGCATATATAAGACACCCACCACCTCCTCTTTGCATCAAGGACCACGCGACGTGCAAATGCTCGCGCGCGTTTAAAATTTACGTGATTCGCCGCCGTGGAACGTCTATTAAATACACGAAAAGCCCGTTTCCTTTTTAAAATCGCGGTTTTACATTCGTGGGACCACCAAGGCACTGGGACGTGCTTTGGCTGACCACGCGTCGTAGGTATAAACTGTTTCGCGGCAGTGAGGATCATCTTATTAAAATTTGCAATAGCTTGGGTAGCCGAGGCCTCCGGGGGAGGCTCCACCATGCCGCACGCAGCCCCAAAGCCCGCCCAATCCGCACGCCCGTGATTCCACCGGTTCCGGCGAGGTCCCGCCACGTGCGGACCGGCCGGGGATAAAAGGATGGGGAAATGGTCACTTCCGTGGGGATCGTCAAGAGTGTTCCATTGGAACTGGGTGAGAAGAGACGGAGAGCAAACTGAAAGATCAATAGAGGAAAGGGATCCAGAAGGCAGAGTAATGTGGGTGGAGTGACCTGTGTTGAGGAGACAGAGGGAGTTAAGGTGGAGGAAGCGCTCAGCCGTGCGACCTCTGGGGCACGCGCGGCCGGTAGGTCCCCCCAAGCTGGGTTATGAGCGTTGAAATCCCCAAGTAAAAGAAAGGGAGTAGGCAATTGGTCGACTAAGTAATTAAGATCGTTTAAATTTATATTGCCACCCGGTGGGAGATAAAGTGAGCAAACTGTCAATTTAGTAAAACCAAGGTCTACCCGGGCAGCTACCGCCTGCAGCACCGTCATTAAAGGAACATGGTAGCAAGGAGTTGCATGGTGCACCGCAACCATGACCCCGCCGTATGCTATCGTATTACTAAAAATATCTTTTCTAAAACTCTGATAATTTCGAATATTAAAAGCAGCTCCAGGAGACAACTTTGTCTCCTGGAGGCATAAAACGGAAGGGGTGTGATCAGATAAAATCTGCTGCAGGTCAATAAAATTCGCACGAAGGCCTCGACAGTTCCACTGTAAAAAGGTCATTTAAGATAAGGAAACGGGCTTATTAAAAAAAAAAAGGACAACTTGAACTAACAGGTCACTGACCTTAACCCTTCCACGGGGGTCCGGAACCCCCGTATGCGCCTCTGGATGGTCCCACGTTGGAACCGCCGAGCCTGTTGCGGACCGGTCCGCGGCCTCGTCCGCTTTCGGTTGAGTTACCGCGGGCACGTGAGGTCTGGGGCTGACCGAGAGGGCTCCCGGCTGGTCGCTTCGTCGGAGACCTACTCCGCGGCACGTCCTCAAAATTTTTGCGCATTGCTGCGACAGTGGACGATGAGTTCTGGGTGGGAGGTTGTGTGTGCATCGTCTCAACACCCGGTTTGTGTGGCGGCTGCAGCGCTGAGTCGGCGCCACCGTCAGGTGGGATGACAGGGGACCGCGGGCGACGCCCCCGCGGGAGAGGCTCTGCCCCCTCGTCCGACCACCACCCACCCCTCTGAATCCGGCGGGGGTCCGCCGGAAGATGCACCAGGCACTGGTGCAGAGTCACCAGCGCCAGGAGCCGGCCGGTGCCTAGGGTCGGGGACAGACCCCCTTCCCTCCCCCTTCGACTGGAGCCGAAGGAGGAGAGGTAGAAGCGGAGGCGACGATCCGCTCCCCGCCCCCACCGAGGGGGCGCGCGGAGGAGGTGCCGCCGTCGGCTCCGGAGCCGGGGCGGCGGGCTGGCGTGAAAACACCAGCCCCATCCTCCCTGCCAGGCGGACGAAGTCCGCCACGGTTAGGGAGCGGATGACCTCCTCCGCGGTCATCCTTGGGGGGCCCGCTACCCCCGCAGCCACTGTCTGGGCATAACCCTTTTTGGGATGGGAGGCTTCATAACATTCCCGAGCCTCACGGAAGCTGATTTGTTTTGTTGTCTTAATGGTTATTATTTCTTTTTCACGGATAAACTCCGGACATAAACGGTCAGTTACCTCGTGGCAGCCATTACAATTTGCACATTTCAATGCTTGAGCGTCGCAGTCAGTGGTACTATGGATGTCTGATGCGCACTTTCCACACACCCGCTTGCCCTTGCAGGTGCGGGCAGTATGACCATACTTCTGGCACAAGAAGCACCGCATAGGTGACGGCACATAAGGCCTGACGCCAACCCGCGAGTAGCCCACATAGATATGATCAGGCAGTTCTGTCGTGTCAAAAGTTAAAATGACCGTATCAGTATCCAACATCACCTCTCCGCTCCTCCTCCGAATCCTCCGAACCTCCACCACTCCAACTTCCTCTAAGCCTTCAAAGATCTCGTCCTCCGAAAGTCCTCTAAGCTCTTGGCTACTGACTACTCCTTTCCTAAAGTTCTTCGTCCGATGGGCCTCTACCGAAATGGCGATTTTGTACGTCTTTTTGAAACCAGATTCCTTCCTTGTGAACTTAAGCTCCGACACTGAAAGTGCTCGCTCGGCGTCCTCTGTCTTTGCAAATTCGACCTCTAATGCTCCATCGCGTAACTTCTCGCACCTAACAACCCTTCCAAGGTGGTCGAGGGCCTCCTTACGCTTGAAAGGCGACAAGGCCGCCAGAGAGGAGTCCAGTCCCCGCATTACCAAAACACGAGGACATGAGGGCTGAATGATCGGTTTTTGCGAACCAGGTGTCAGTGTTCGCTCGGTCCCTTCCCCTCTAGGGGGCTGGGAAGTGTCTTCCTCCTGTGGAGGGTAAGGAATGGGATTTATGGGGTTTGTAGTGTCCATGGGAGTATGATTGATTTCAGCCAGCCACGTGCGCCCCCCTTCCGACGAGGGTGCTACGAGGCGAGACGACGCACGGGCTGGCTATACGGGGGAGACGCCGCCGTTACAGAGGGGGAGAGAGACTCACCAAACCCCCCACTGCCCCGACGACGGTCCCCCCCTTGCACCTAGCCTGGACGACCCCGGGCGGGGCTGGACACCCCTCCCTCCCCGGGTGAAGTCGGGACCTCACCCAAGGAGGGAGGGGCATCCGAGCCCCACCAAAGGCCGACAGACTTTTACAATGCTGCTACTCTTGTCGATGCCTTCAAGAGTTCCCCGCCCTTGCGGAAATCCAGACCAAAGTAGAGTGTTGCTAGAGGCACACGAACCATAACAGCGCCTACCTCAGCTCAGCTACCAGGACTCCTTCATCCCGGGGTACGGGTCGGTGCGCAGCTCACCTTAAAAAGACAGGCGCCCCCACACGGCCTCATCGGAGCAGGCGACTACCACCTGCTCGTCACAACTGATTCCCGGCTGGTCCGAGAGAAGCGAGCCCCCGGCTTGCAGGGCCGGCGATTAGAGGGATCCAATCGTCAGCCACACGAGCCGGAGGCCCACATACACCCAGACCATCCAGGAATCATAGGCACGTGCGGGGACGCCCATGACACTGGGAAAAAGTGGGTAACTGGGAAGTTATCGGTTGGAAAAGGAAGAGGGTCGGTCTGCGCTGCCCAGCCCAGCCGCGCACCGCACGCGACCGAGGTGTCCACACTAAAGACGAGCAAGAGTGCACACATCCCCGCCACCCACGGAGACACGCCGGGCCAGACATCGCAGACAGTGGATAGGAGGGGTATTTAGGAGTGGACAGAAAGGATACGGGTGGAAAGGCATGGATACACAAGGAAATAAGGAAAGAAGAGGAAAAGGAACAAGGAGTTGGTGGGATTTGAATTTAGGAAGGCCAGGAAAGGATGAGGATGGCAGTTTCGATTTGGCCTCTCGCCCGAAGGCGGGGGGCGAAACCCATCCTGCCAACTGGGGTCGCGGGTGTCGTCACATCCCGTACCCAATTATCCATGTGCCGGACCTGTCAGCAGGTGCCAACAGGTCCGGCAGATGAAAATTGGTCCCCTGCGGGGTGGTGTCGTCTCTTGCCACGCCCCATCACAGTGTGCCAGCCACCGGGCCTAGGCCGTGTACCCCTACTGGGAGCTGCACCCTGAGTACCTGTTGGTGAATCCCTAGGAATCTCGCCACAACAGAGTTTTAGGATTTCCTTCTGAGTCATTCCTACCTCCAGTTGGATGGGTCACGCCCCCTCTCTCACTTTGATGTAGATTCCCATGTAAGTGTAGAAGTTTTTGAACGGACACTGCCTTGCATCCTTGCGCATGTCCCGCAGGATGTTGACTACAGCCATCCTGTCTTCTGAGAGGTTTTCAAAGACTAGAAGCCCAAGATTAGAATTACGGACTAGTCTTGTTCTTTGGTGGTACACATTTTGATGATCACTTGGATCCCTGAATCTTACCACAACTGATCTCCCATTTTCTAGCCTATGGCATGCCTTCAAAGCAAATTTATCCAGAGTGATCCCCAGGAAGACCCTTAGAAGCCACAAGACTATATCCCTGATGTCTTCTCCCCGCGAGGGATCAGGGATCGCCCTACCAGCGAGTACCATGGTAAATCTGCACCAGTAGGTACCCAGGTGCTCAACTCTCTTTTGAGTGTTTTCTTCCTTTTCCTTTAGTCTATGGTTCTCATCCCTGGGTGTTTCTAACTGCCTTTCATTTTCGTTCAGAGTAGCAACTGCCTCGCTATATAGCAGTTGTAGAGACTGTTGCCCCTCCCTAACTGATTTCAGTTCACTTTTTGGCTCATTGACAGTCTCCTCCAACTTAGAGAACTTTGAGCGGAATTCATCAAGCTGGTCAGTGAACTTTTTGAGGCATCTTGCTAATGATTTATAGCCAATTGTATGTACTCAGGCAATTTAACAGTTTTATTCCTCTTAGTTGTGCAAAATCATCGGCTCTTAGTTGTGCAAAACAATCGTTCGAGATGTGCAAAATCATCGGCTTTATTGCTTGGTGTTACTCAGGAGAGTCTTCTAGGTTAGCTGCCCCCGGCGTAGCTTAGGGGCCCCGCGCCGGGGAGCCTATGTATTTTTACCAGGAGAAATAGGCGTGTATGTTTTATGTAATGTCTGTGTTTACTGCAATACACGTGTATGGATCCAAGTGTTTCTTTTATCCTTTTTCTTACGGAGTTGTGATATGCCCGATTTTAGACTGTAATAAACATGAATGGTTCCAAAACGCAGCTTACTGTGAAGAGCGGGTAAGGAAAAGCAAGCACGCAGATATTGCTAGTAATCAATCCCAAGCTAAGAGTATAATCAGCACTCAAGAACCGTATTAATCGACAGGAACTAATTATCTATTTTACACAAGGCTCCACAGCCGGTTCATTTCTTACCTAATTCAAACTATATATTCTGGTTCATCTGCCTCCCTGTCTTCTACACTCGCATTGCAAAAACAACAATAGTAGGGAAATGGCGCACGCTCACATTGCGCAGCGGACTCTCGCGGCTGTTCCTTTTGCCGTGCTGTGTGATGGTCAGATCCAAAGCGCATGCGCGTAATCAATGGCCGCCACCTCTGTGAACCAATCCAGAGGTGGATCCAAGGGGGCAAGGGGCACGTGCCCCCCCATCGATCTTGGCGCCCCCCTGAAATGTCGCTTTACACTAGGTCTGCGAGGCCAAAAAGTTTCCGCTCCCACCCCCCTCAAGGAAATCTCTATCCACAGGATGGATAGAGATGGGCATGTGGGATCACGACATGGGCGATCACGGATTCACAGAATCAATTGCCTAAGTGTGCTAGGAAGAAAATATTTATAAGGACAGAAATTTCTAAAAATGCGATTTTACCGGGTAATTTGTCTGTGGAAGACAATAGATGAATTAAACACTGGTGTGCTTTGAAGGGGCCAAAAGAGGAGTTGCCCCACCCCCCAGGCGCGGATCCAGGATCGCCGATAGCGGGGGGATGGCACATTGCCGAGGAGGCGCCACTTTTAGCCCAGGGAGGCGCCATTCTTGGCCCAGGGGGCGCCAAACTCTATCAGGTGGGCGTGAAATCCTATTGCGGGGCGCTGATTTTCGCCTCCCTGGGGGAGGGGAGAGGGGTGGGAAGCGACACTTCAGGGGGCGCCATCGATCTTTCAGGGAAGCGGCGAGGGTCAGTCGGGTGGGCACATGCCCCCCTTTGCCCCTTCCCCTGGATCCGCCTCTGCCCCCTCTCTATTTCGCTTTTGGGGGCTATGGCCGGCTTGGTCTCCCTGGAAAGCCACTGGGGCCGCCAGAGGACCCAGCCATAAACTAAAAAAACGTCGAGCGGTGGCGGCCGCAGCTAGCAGGATAAGTACGACGCGGTAAAATATTTGGGGCACAATACACTTCGGGCCCTCGAGATCTACACTAGGGGTTTTATCATAATGATTTGGGCCCCGATGTCATATCTTAGGGCCCCTCAGGTCAATCTTGGAGCCCCTGACACCAACTTTTGGGGCCCCAAAATCAGCTGTGGGGCCCCAACACCAACACTTGGGGACACCAGAGTCGAATTTTTTAGTCCCTTGACCAACAACTTGGCCCCCGAGCCCATGATTGGGCCCCAAGATCAATCGTGGACAGAGGCGGATCCAGAGGGGCAAAGGAGGGCACGTGCCTCCTCCCCCGATCGACCCCCTGAAAGGTCGATGCCCGCCCTGAAATGTCGCTTCCCACCCCTCCCCCAAGGATGCAAAAATTGGCACCCTGCGATAGACACACCCGCCCAGTGGGCCTCCGGCCCACCTTCCCCCCAGTGGGGGTGTTTGAAACCCCCTCTAACTCGGCTCCTGCGCGTGATAACGAAAAACACGAACGGTGGTAGATAGCCCACGAGAAATGAGGAGGAAACTATATCAGTCACTTTTTTGCTCAAGTCAATATTAAGGTCATGACAGGTCAAAGAAGGTGGCATGGCAGA
The DNA here is from genome assembly GCA_034440635.1 of Lepas anatifera. Taxonomy (NCBI): domain Eukaryota; kingdom Metazoa; phylum Arthropoda; class Thecostraca; family Lepadidae; genus Lepas; species Lepas anatifera. The sequence continues at coordinate 447,493 of JAOTON010001035.1, forward strand.
GGATGGTTTTTTGGCTCTAGCATCTGACTGGGTTAAGTTAGAGGTAGGTGTTAGGCCTCATTTTATTTCTCTCATTACGGCGAATCGAATGATTTATAATATGACCATGCTAGCTCAAATAGTAAAAATGACCTGACCAAAGGCCAGGTCAAGGTCATGACCTCAGATAGCATGGTCAATATGCATATCATTCGACTTGGGAGGACAATCAAAACGTTTTGGGGGCAAAATGAAGGCTCTAGCATTATTCTCTGGGAAGTTATTGACCCAAGTCTGAAAACCTGCATTAGTAACCTTAGTTGACCTCCCAGAGGTCACAGGTCAAAAGTTATAAGATGAGCCTTGAAGTGGGCTAAGATACCACGATTTGAAGAATAGCAAGGTATTCACAGCTATATCTACAGATAGAGAGCCATTATGCAACCCACTTCCGTTTTTCCCATGTACCTATTTGCAATGGAGAGGTCATGCTCCATATCTGACCTCAGGTCAGTGATATCGAAAATCCCGAAACAAATTTTGGAGCCCTCAGTGGGGTCACTAAGTGCTATATGAGTTTCAAAGCGCTAGCTTAAACCTGTTCTTACTTATGTGCTCTTAAACATTTTTTGAGGTGAGGTCACTTGACCTGACCTAGTGACCTGACCTGAGATGATAGAACTTAAAAATTTTGGGTTAAGTTGTGCAATGGATCAAGGATAAAGTGTGCAAAAAACGGCGCTCCGCGCCGCCGTTTTTTCACACCATCGGAAAAAAACCTGAGGGGGGTGTTAAAACACCCCCACTGGGAGCGAGGGTTAAGCGCCCCCTGGGTAAAAAATGGCGCCCTCCTGAGCCAAAAGTGGGGCCCCCTCGGCAATGTGCCCCCCTCCCCGATCGGCGATCCTGGATACACGCCTGATCGTGGGGGCCCTACAAAACCAAGCGCTAGTCCCCCGAGACCATCATTGGAAGGGGCCCCCAGCCAAATATTGGGGCCCGAGGATATCTATTGAGGTCAGCTGCTGTGCTAAACCAGCGGTGGGATCCTCGACACCAATACTTGGGGGCCCTGTGAGCAGCAATTGGGCCCCCTGAGACCAATCGTAGGGACCCCTGAAACCAACATTTGGGGGCTCCGAGACTAGTACTAAGAGGGCCCACGAGGACATTCCTGATGCCTCCGGGGCCAAAACCTGGGGGCCCACGAAACCAACTCTTGGGGGGCAGAGACCAACACGTGGGGCCACAGAGGCGATCTTTGGGGGCCCCGAGACCAACAACCGGGGCCTCGAGGCCAATCGTCGGGCCTCCCGAAACCAGCACTCGGGGTGCCCCCGAGGCCATCTCTTGGTGCCCCCGAGGACAGTCCTATGCCCCCGAAACCGACTGTTGGGCCTCGACATTACCAACACTTGGGGGCTCAGAGGCGAACTTTGCCCCCGTGACCAACATGGAGTCATCGCAAAGTGAAAAAGAGGTCGGGTTCCCTGTCACTTTCCTCCATCTTCCAATAACGAGATTGGCTTACCTTATGGATTAGAAGAAACCAGAAGAAACTTCAAACGCAGCACGGCACAACACCATTCACTTGCGTCTTGCATCAAAGACTACTGATCGTTATAATTATGGCACTTTCAGACGCCATCTTGCCTCCGCGCCTGTTTCCACACACTCTCCGGCTGTTTGTTCGCGCGGACTTGACGCTGCGCATGCGCACAAGTGCGTACACAAAAACATAGTACGATTTCGGTTTCGTTTTACCAATGAAATTTCTAACTGAATTGTTTGAAATGTATAGTGCAATGACTAAATCGCTTCTTGAAAATACAATTATTATAGAAACAGCTTGGTCAAGACAACCAACCTGAGAAAGCAAATATCATGGCTTTCATGAATGATCCTACGCTCCCGAGAGAAAACACACGCCAACCGCACGCAGGATGCGCACCGCTAAACACGATATGTGTGAAAAAGGTTGGTTTCGGTGTAATCTGGGGACCATGCTGAAATTTGACCACGTAACAGAAAGAAGGATTATACTCTCTTTCCGATTGGCTTGAGTTTCGAGGACCGGGGTTTGGTCCTCGAATTACACCACCGGTCCTC